>NW_004625024.1:56818-77341 GCF_000247695.1 Heterocephalus glaber
CATTGGCTCATTCTGCTGCATAAACTTTCAGTGGAGTTTTTAATCTCCTGGAAATCTGTTTGCATCTGTTTTATGGATTCCATTTGTTTTCTATGTGGGGATTCCATCATGATCCTTAGGTTCTTCATATTTTTATCTGTGTCCTCTCTAGATTTATCATGTCTTGCACTATGGGCACAATGTCGGCTGTTATCTGAGAAATTATTTCTGATTTCATTTTTTCCAGATCCTGTTTTGTTGCCAGTTCAGGGAGTCTAGGTGGTTGAGTATCAGATCATTCCATCTCATTGCCTTTTGGGATTGCCTTAGGTGATCTGTAAGTCTGATTTTGAGATTTGTTTATGTGTCCTCTCATTCAACAGATGCAGTCTGCTGTGCCTTTTCTAGGCAACTTTTGCTCACCCAGTGGTCTTCAATTCTCAGCAAGCCACTAAGTGGCTTTTTTTTCTGCTGCTCACCAGTGCACCAATTCCTGGGTTCAGAAGAGTTGCCTTGTGAATCCCTGAGCTGCCCTGTTGTCTAGGCAGGCTTCTGGCTGGGGCCTGTGTATACTTGGGATGGTATCTGGATATACCTCTGGCTAGGGCCTGCCCCCCTACGTAGCTGTTGTCTGGGAGGGCCTCTGGCTGGTGGCTGTGCACCCCATTCCCTGGTCTAAGTGGGCTTCTGGCCAGGGTCTCCACACACTTACTGATGGTATCGCAGCGAGCCTCTGGCTGTTGCTTGTGAGCCTGTGCAGCTGTTTTCCAGGCAGGCCCTTGGCTTGGGCCTGTGTGCCCATGTGGCTGGGGCAGTGCAGGGCCCTGTTTCATCTGTCTGCAGCTGTGCTGCTCTTATCCACACTGCTCCTCACTGAAATCTCTATCCACTTACGGGAAAAAAGGGTCACATGAGGTTTGAATGATCTGTGTTTTACAAGATGTCTGTTAAGAACCCCAAGGCAGAAGAAAACCTTTGGAAAGTATGCTAAAATGAGGGCTGGACAAAATTTTCCTCCTTTTTACTGTTTACCTTAGCATCAGTCTGGCTACCCTTTCCATAGATGTGTGCCATATTTGCCCCACAGCAGACTTAAACCCACACATGGTACTCAGAAGCATCAACTTACTATACATTAAAGGGCGTTCTAATCCTGGTAACTGAACCAAGTGAGGTTTGGTAGTATCATCTAATTGAAGCTTTTTCCTAGTACATACCTGTTGGGATATTCACTGGAACAGTGCAAGTCCCTGCATTGCTGAAGTACAATACCGTGGTGCCTCTCTGCCACCATTTTGGTCGCAAAACGAACTGGACAAGAACCGAATCAAATTTCCCCATAAAGTCAACATTGATTCTAACCATTAAATTTGATTCAGTTCTCATCCAACTTGGTTTGCAAGCAGAATCGTGAAATCAAGTTGGTGAACCAAGGTACCACTGACCTAAAGATGTAAGAAGTTTTGCCCTACTTACAGCTATTAAACATGCCAGGCTTCCCTGGGCTACAGTGAGTGAAGAGGAATTGTATCGGGCTGCATATAAAATATATAATATAGTTAATGTATGTAAGTAGCAAATCTCATATATAAATCTTAGTATAACACAGGCATATCTAACCCTGGGCCACAAGTTGCACATACTTAATACAGTAGTTGTCTACATTACAAGGTAGATTTAAATTAAAAGTTTCCTTGATTGTAGGGAAAAAAATAATTGATATAGGATATAAAAAAAGAAGTTATTTGGAAAAGGCTCAAAAGAGGTTTGAAATATGGTTCAAAGCATCCTTAACTGAGACAAAGGCTTCTTCATGGATTAATTGCTTCTCCTACAAGAAATGGATCTGCTTTTATTTCAAATTCACTTAAAGATTTCCTACTTTTTTAGTTTTATGGCTTTCTATTCTAAGATGCTACCCTTATTTAGTTCATTGTTGAATTTAAGATCTAGGAAAAGGTCACGTATTGTATCAGGTTTTGTCTTTCTGACTTCAAGAGTTTCGTTTTGCTGTGTAGAAATCTTTTAGCCAAAACTTTAATGAGACTTCAGTAAAATCTTAAATACATAAAAAGGAAATACAAGTATTTATTTCTTTCATAACTAAAGATGTGTGTGAAATTCTTCCTCCACTTCATACTTTTTGTATTCATGACTCTTGCACTTATCCAAAAAATTTGCTTTTAAATTTATCATCCACTAATAAGCATACTCTAGAAATGTTGTATAACATTTGTTGCATAAACTAACATGTTCGTATGACTTTTAGGATGGAAGAGTGTAGAAAATGTTCCAAATTTGGTGTCTGAATATATGTCCAAAAAGATAAAAGTGGATGAATTTGTGACTGGCAGTCTGTCCTTTGACCAAATTAATGAGGCCTTTGAACTGCTGCATTCAGGGAAGAGGTAAGTTTTCTCTTTAGGTACTTACCAAATATAATAGTGATCATTGAGGTTTATAAAAGAGGTGAACAAAATTATTGTCATAAAAGATTGTCATTCCAAAATGTATTACTTTCTTCTCTTATAGCATTCGAACTGTTATAAAGATTTAAATTCAAGAGAAAAATATCTCCATCTGTACCCAAGTTTTGTGATCTGATTGAGAGTAGCCTGACAGGCACGGAGATCCTCCAAGTTGACCGCCTCTGAGACTTGCAGTTACTAATCCAGGGAATCCTGTTATATGTGTAGTTATAGTTCACAAGTGTCAGTAATCAAGGACATGGCTCCATACAACCACAAATCTGTTTTCTAGACCATACCTTTCATATAAGCACCTCAAGCTCATTACGAGGAATATTTGAACATAATAAAAGTAATTTCTGCATTTGCATGTTGTCATCTTTTTTATGCTGTATTTATTCTCATGGTTTTTCTGCCCATTTTATTCATTCTATATATAAAAGGTGGAAGTTAGGCAGTATTTTGTTTTTTAAACTTTTCTCCTTTTTTTAAATATATGAAATATACATGAGTAGGAATGGCATACAATTTGTGTTCTCCAATATAAAAATGGAAAGCATTAAGATTTTATAATACTGTCATTCCAATTCTTATGATTGGCTCAGTTTACTTTTTGTTTGTCACAGTTATATACATACTCAGTTGACAGTTTCCTTGGCTAAAAAGTATAAGGAATACATTTTCCAAGATCCTTACTATAAAGATGCTTGAATCATAGGATTCAATTAAAGGTGTAAAAACTTTTTTTAAAAAAAAAGATCCTTTTAGTACATGATTTTTGGTAGAATCTAGGATGCTGTGCATGCTGCTGAATCAAATAGTTTTTGGAATAAAGTACAGATAAGCACAGTGCTAAAAACTTCCTATGTGCACATCAACAAATCTATCTTGTAAATTAGAATTCTACAATTTTGAAAAGATTGTTGGAAAATTTTTGAAAGTCTTCAAACTGCTTTCTTGGACAAAGATAAGTAATTTCAATACAAATAGATACTAACTCCCATGGTATTTCATGAAAGCTAGTATAACAGGTATTTTATAAATTTAAGGATGTAAATTTGTTTAGGAAATTTTCATTTGTTTAGCATTTTTCAAATCTTCACTACATTTCCATTTTTAGCCTATTGGGCTATTTTGTTTTCTATTTAACATACCTAGGGATACTTAGTGGAGAAAGACACTTTTTTTATTACATGCACAATAAACTAACAAAGTAGAATGTATGGGTTGATAGGGTCATTTGGGGTGGAAGTTCAGTGGAACCAGTTAATGTGTATACATGTTGCACAAAACAAAGATGGCATCAAAAAATATACATGGGTACGTCCCACTTATTTCAATGCAAAATTATACTTACCTGGTAACTGACTTTGTGATAGCCACCCTGACTCCATCTTGTGCCTCAATGACATTTTGTACCTGTTTGAACAAAGTGCTTGTGCTTGAACAAAGCACCCAAAACCCCCATATCCTGCTTGGCAGTAAACTTGCTGCAGTTGCAGATGTTTTGTAGCTCATCTAGTGTGTGAAACTTCCCTGCCCCCCACTAACCTGGCATGATTCTGCTTCTGTAAGATTCCGCTTGCTCTCCCCTGAGCCCTCCCCAACCGAAAGCATGATTTAAAAGGAGAAATCAAACTGCTCCCCATTGCTCAGGAAACTTTCTGGGTGCTTGCCCCTCCTCAACTGCCGGCTATAATAAATGGGCTTGAATCTGACACAGAGTGTGGCGCATCTCTATTGTTCGAACTCACTTGCCTGTTAATTTGCGAAGGGGAAACTTCATTTTACATGCACAGAATGATTCATAACTTTTTCTGCTTGGCCATCAATCTGCCCAATAGGGCTGATAAACAACATCTTAAGAATAAGTTACTTAGGCTTAGAGAAATACTGCTAACGTAGGAAAAAGACCAACTTTGGAGTCAGCTAGTTTGGTTTTAATTAGATGCAAGATCAATTTTTTTGTCAACAAATACTTTTTGAGGAAAAGTTCACAATACATTTGAAAAACTTTAAACAGCTATTTTGATAATAAAACTCACCCAAAGCAATTTTATCTTCTTAACCCACAGGACATACATGGTTGTCTTCCATTATACAGGTTTCTTTTGGTAAGATTTTATGAGAACAAAGCCATCAGATTGGGCCCATAAGCAGACTGTTTCAAAACTAGACAATGAACAAAATTGCATGTGTATGGGGTAAATACACGTAGTAGGAAGAGCCTGAGCACAGTGCTGAGACCGCCCAGCAGGGTAGGTCATTGTGCATTAGGATATCTAATGGCTGTAGGCTGTATGGGAAGGACCCGAGAAGATCTTCCAGCCACACAGTGACCTTCACCAGGAAGGAGTGGGCTTTGCTGGATCCATCCCAAAGAAGCTCTACAGAGATGCGATATGGGAAAACTTTGAAGAAACCAGGATGACCAGCAAATGAAACATGAGTACAATTACAGAAAAAATCCAAGGGTCAGCTGGTTTCACTACCTTTGAGTCTGTGAAAATGGAACATTTTCTGTGGAAAAGCATGGTGGAAGAAAGCTACTCACTTCATGGTATCCAAGAAGAAAAAAATGGGCCAAGGATTTAGCTCAGTGGTACTGTGCCAGCCTTGCCAAGAAGAAAAAAATGGGGAAAAAAGGTGGGAAAGGCTGGGGATGAGATCTCTTCAAGGTAAGAGTCCCAAGATTCACTTGCTTCAGCTATGCTCCACTTCCTGTTTCCATCACCCCACAATAATGCCATCAAGAGCTCATAAATGTACTTTTAAAACAATAATTGAAGTGAGCAGCAGAGTTTAACAGTTTGAAAAGCATGCTGGTTTAAACGGATGAATAGTTGAAACACTAAATGAAAAATAATAAGTTTTATAACCGTAGCTTAGGGATTGTGTGTTACCCACAAAGTTAGCACTATCCATTTGGTTTTTCACTGTCAGCTCTTCAATATGCTTTGACTTAAGCATGTTATAGAAGAGCTGACAAAATTGTTCTGTTTTATTAAAAAAACAACAAATATCTGTGCTTAAAAAAGAGAGCTTGGCTTGGTGGCCCATGCCTGTAATCCTATTTGGAGGATTACAGCACTCAGGAGGTGAAGGCAGGAGGATCTCTGCAAGTTTGAGGACAGCCTGGGCTACATAGTCCAAGGCCAGTCTGAACTACGTAGCCAGACCCTGTCTCTCAAAAAATAAAAACAAAGGAGAATTCACCATAGAATCACCTCCATTTTAAATGTGTACTGAAATACTATTGACTGCCAAAAATATCAAGATGTGTCAAGATAAAAGCAGAAGTGTGTTTTAAAATATTTTAGTATTAAAATGTAAAGTAGGAAATCAACGTTTTAAAATACGTAATATTTTACATATTTATATTATTAGTGTAATGTTTCTATCTTTTTACCATGAAACTATCCTATCAAGATTTTTTCCTTGATCTTATTTTCTAATAGACACTGAATAAGCCCACAACTGTTAATTCCATTATCAGAATATAAAATGTTCTCCTAAATATTCAGTGTTCTTAGTCTTAAAAAGCTCTCAAAAATATGGCTGAATCTGATGTTGCTGAAAGATTAAGCACAATACTACAATTATGGTATGCTCACTCCTGAGAAAGTATTTGTGCTCAAATGATTTCAAGTTTGTTTTTGATTATGAAATCAGTCTATTTCCACCAATTCCCTCTGAAATCCCAAATAAAATGAAGCAAAGTTAATGACTACATGGTAGTATAATTAAACTTTTTAATCTCCCTTTACACATTATATTAACATTCATATTACAAGGCATTCCATTCACAAATATTACAGCTTGATAAAAACTTTACACACATACCCCCAAAAGTCTATAGCAGATTTAGTCACTTTACTAAATCATTAAAATAATAAAAGTAATGAAAACATTATAATTCTCTTAAAGCAATTAAGGTCTGAGGCACTCTGGGAAAGATGTTCTTTTACAAGTATAATGTTCAGTGGTATCAAATTACAAGAAAGTCATCAGATACACAGTAATCAAGTACACTCTAATATCTACTGACAATGACTTAATGATCCATCTTCAGTGTACACTTGTATCTGAATAAATGTTGAAAGAAATGGATTCTGGACAACCATGGCTATTTTCTAACGAGGTTCTCCATTATGAATAGGTGTATTTTCAGCACACCACAGGTAGCAGTATTCCTACTGCAAGGTTATAGTACTCAAAAACGTTCCTTCCTCATCACTATTAGGTTTACTAAATGTCAAGACTCTCATAGCCCCGATTTACTGTGCTCACATCAAGAAACATTTTAGAATTCTATCCCCATCATCCTCCACAGTGCAATCTCCACCCTTTCTAAGTGTCTCTAAGGTATGCCTTTGAAATAAAAGAGAGGGGAAGTAAGAGGGGCTTTTCCTCTCCCATTTCTGACCAAATAGAAGTCTGAAATAGCAGTGCATTACAAAATTCTCATGTCTTGCAACAGTCAGCCACCATGTGGAGCATGGCTATTTTTGCCACAAACTAGACTTTAAAAAGCATGGATATGTTTCTGAACCAAATTTACCACATTTATCTGCTGACACAAAGTCCACACTGGGGAGACGGTCTCATTGAGCCCTTCCCTACACACAATTACAGGTATAAATAATTTGCATGAAGGAGAGAGGAGGCCAATTCCCAACTAGAAATTAAGTCACTACAATCTATGGATCCATTTATGACAGCAAGTAACCCTGTCAGAGTAGTTAATCTCAACCAAAGGTCACATAGTGTTCATAATTATGTATATGGAATTTAAAATATATATATATTTCCACATATATATAAAATAAAAATTTGGAGCAACAGATGTTAAGAGTTTCAAGGATTTTCATCTTCAACATTCACTGGAAAGCAGCTGGATCTTGATGGCCAGTCTGTGGCAGTGATAAAAGCAACTAGAAGCGGGTTTAAGTAAAAGTGCTCAAGGGGCAAATGAGAAAACAGCTGTTTAGAGAATAGGGGTTAGGGGGAATAGTGAAAGGAGTCGAGCAATGTTTCCTTTATTCTTCTCAGCTTTTTCAGACTCAAGACAAGTTGAGTCACACCAAATGCTGTAGAACATTCTTATCTGAAGTCAAAACAAGTGATAAAAAACTACCTCTTCCTTTCTGTACTCTCAATAAAATGCATAGTACAGTAAGAAGGTATCTTAGAAGAAACTAAAATTGGGACATGAAGTGAGGCCGTGTACTATCAAGTCGCCGGGTCAGAATTTCACAGCCAGTGTCTGTTACCAGCAGAGTATGCTCAAACTGAGCAGAACGCTTTCCATCTCTCGTCACTGCAGTCCAACCATCTGGCCAGGTTTCATCCTGCCATCCACCTGAAACAAACAAAACAAGTCTCTCAATTCATCACTCAGTTTGCTAAATAAACTCTCTAGGTAAACACACATCAAAAAGAAAACCAATCA
Source organism: Heterocephalus glaber (assembly GCF_000247695.1). Next base: position 64,718 of record NW_004625024.1, read on the forward strand.
GAAAATTTACTATTAAGATGCCTATTAATCCTGTAACTGTTTAGCTAAAAAGCCTTGCAAAATTCCAGTTTGGGTCCTTAGTACTAACAAAGGAATGATGATGTTTCCAATTCCTCGGGCACAATACAATTTCACATTTTTTTATATTTCCCAATATCAAATAACGATGGTATTTTCAAAATAAAGGCATTGGACTTTATTTTAAAAAACATAACAATACTAACCATCATAGAACCATCAGTAAAAACTTTTTATTAATTTAGCTTTCTTCTGATGTAACTTTGGCATGTGACTAAACTATAGCCAGTGTTAGTGAGACGGATATCATGTAAACTTTCATACTTTCATTGCTAACACTTAATTGCTGATATGATTTTTAAATGGAAGGCACACAATCAGATGGTGACAACAGGTTACACTGTGAAATTTTTATAAACCATACCCTTACAGCCAGAAAGATAGGCAAAGAAACAAAAAGGATTGGTAAGAGGATTAGAAAAATAAGATAATGGAAAATGAATTAAAAAGGAATGTAAACTAGAGAAGGGAGTGAAGGGGTACAGTGAAAAGCTAGAAGATGAGCAAAGAAAACTTACAGAGATACAATGAAGGGAAAGCAGAAAGATAAAACCCAAAAGAATGTTGAGGCTTAGGTGAAATGAGAAAGGCAATTCTGAATACTACTACAAATATGTATTTACTGAGACTTTATTTCAAATTAAGATGTCAAAAAAATCAATATATTCTTTAAGTAATCTTCAACTGAAACAGATAACTCTGACCCCTCACTGACTCAGACAAATCCCAGAACATACTCCATTTGTCATATGTAATCTAGTGTCACAATATTGTATCTCAGACTAAAAAGAAAATTTGAGGCAGCTCAAAAGAAGTTAACTCATGCTTTGTCTAACACTGAAAAGATGAGTAAACAGGTTATTTTTCAATGTAATGATCTTTACACAAATGGACTTAAGACATATTACTGCTTTGTGATTTGACAAAAACAGGTTCTGTAGTAATGTCAAGTTATACCTGCTTGGCTATTACTCTGAGAAAATTTGAGACTTTCTATTCCAGAGCTGGAATTTAACCTAATTGACTTGCACTTAAGTATATGTTAAAATTTAATTATCTGAACCAGTTCTTTAGAAAGGTATTTGCTTACTTCTAGAAATACTATATTATGTCTCACCAATCGCACATGCCAGTTAATGAAAGTGTGCAACTAAACAACACTTTCCTCCCATTGTCTTTCTTTCCACTGTTACCAGGCCTCAAAAATGGATGCTTTTGTTCAGAACTTTCTTATTCTGCTGTGATAAGAGAAACGTTACATTTGACCTTAAAATAAAGTACAGTGAACAGTTACAAACTCAATGCATTCCCAAGGGCTAGTTATAACTCAAGTTGGTCAGTTGAAGGCTCAGGCTCCTCTACACAACCTTCAGGGCCGGGATTTAGCTCAGTGGTTCTGCCGCCTGCCTTGAAAGCGCAAGGTCCCAAGTTCGATCTCCAGTACCAAAAAAAAACCAACCATCAAAATCTGAGGTCAGGCCGATGTCAGTGTCCTTAGAGAGACACTGGTCCAGGATTTCTCATCCTCACACAAGAAAAGATGTAATGTTCCTTCCAGAACTCTTTAAGGGTTAGATCTGTATCTGAGAACATCTGGAAGCACAAGCGGCTGGCATTAGGTCATAACTCAAGACTTTGGTTGTAAGTTAAAACTAAAATTCCAGACATAACCCAAATTGTTCATATGTCAGGCCAGTCTTAACTCAAGGGTCACTGTACTTGACATTAATATCAACTCATTCTTACAGCAGCTCTCAGATGCTGACTAGATAAGGATTGTAATTTTCATTTTACAGAAAAGGTAGTAAAAGTCTACAGCCGCACCACCCTGAACACACCCAATCTCGTCTGATCTCCGAAGCTAAGCAGGGTTGGGACTGGTTAGTACTTGGATGGGAGAAAAGGTAGTAAGAATCAGGTTAGGAATGTCTCCTGTGATCCCCATCTCCTGGTATCATGACTTTGTTTGGTCCACTCTTCCTCTGAGTATGGGCTAGATTTAGTGACTCACTTCTAAGGAAAAGAACATGGAAATCACTCTCAGGATTAGGCAACAAAAAAACTAAGAGGACCCAGAGAAGAGGTAACCTTTTACACAGGGCTCAAGATACACTGGCCCTACTATCAATGAGTCATTTTGCATACTATAAACCCAACAAAGAACTACCAGAGAACAGCCCAGCTATTGTCTGACCATCACTCTGACAGCTCTGTGATCAGCTCAGGTCCTAACACTAAGCCTACCACCACTGCCATATGCCTGTAACAGAGAATCCCAACAGTGTGAACGGCTACAGCTAAGTTTGTCAGGATTGCACTTTCTGCACAATTCTGTGTAATGTCACAGGACAACATGAGGGCAAACTCTGAAGAGAGGGAAGCTCACAAGCCGAGAGTCTAACAAATTCTGCCACCTAAGTAGCTAAGTTACTTGGGCAAGCTAGCCTCTGGAACAATCAGACCGCTCTATGTAACGGGGATAACATTTTGCTCATTAACCTGAGCAGATTTAAATCATATAACCATGTCTGCCTCAAGAAATACTCTCCTTTGTGCCTCCTCTTTCCCCTCCTATGTCAAGCAAGAATATCTATTCAGACTTGACATAGGTTCCTAATTATTTGATCTTCATGAAGAGTGACCAGGATTCAATTATTTCAGCACCTACTGACAGCAAAGAATTACCATGTAGAAAATATCAACTTGCAGCCAACACTTAACAATGTTCAATTCTCTACATTTAAGTTCGAGAATCAAGTTCAAGATGGGATAGGAAACAGGAATAAAGAAAGCAAGCAGAACAGACTACTGATCTGATGAGTAAGTGAAAATAGATAAAACTTCAATTAAACCATATTACAGCATGTTTTCTCACCTTCACAAATCATTGGCTCAATTGTAAATACATGGCCCGACTTCATCACTCCAACAGCTTTATTTTCTGAAATTAAAGGAAAAAAAGCACCTCAAAAGATAGCAAACACCAAATGTCTTGAACAGTTAACAAAAGTATGTAGTGTATGTTCCCATCAGTGACTCTTTATTACTTTCTCCTCTCCTGATTCTCTTTTTTAAAGTACATCATTCAACAAGTAGTACGCCAATAATCAGCTACTTTGAAGCAGATTATTACTCTAGGCATATTTCATTCTGCTTATGTTTTCTATGTTAAAATATACAGTCATCCACTAGCTGGATTTCCAGTTATGATATAAAAGAGAAATTCTAAAAATCTAGCACTGTAGATTAGAAACGTAATCACAGAAATAAGCCAAGTGCCATCTCTCATTCATGTTTAAAAGAGGTTTGAACGACAGGTGTTTTGACTTATGCCTTAATTTCCTACTTTCTTGGAAGGAGAGTATGTCTCTATGTAGGGTCACAGCTTATAAAAGCAATTACTGTATGTGATTTTCATTGTTTTATAAAAATTGTCTTTTTTCTCATCTTAAAAATGAGAACAAAGTTTTTGCACACTCGTCAGCTTTTTTAAAAAAAAAATACTGAAAGAGATGTTCCATTTCTTCCTCCAAGTGCCGTTGTGGTTTTCTGCTGTGTTTGAGTTTGGGAATTTTTGGTTTGTTTTATTTTGATTTTTAGCTTTGCTCCAAGTTTACTAACATGAGAGTATTTTTGCAGGCCCAACATGAGAAACACAATTATGAATTGAACTGTCTAGACCTGCCGGTCCTCCAAAAAAGGCCCAAGAACTTCAAAAACAGGGATAATGGCTTTTTAGACAATCCTGGACAAAAATGGAAAATTTATTTAAATTTCAAATTAAAAACAAGAATGATAAAGCTATCACCTAAATGAATAACTAGCATTTATGCAATGTGACCACCAGATGACATTGGCCTTTTGGGTTCCTTTTCCTCTGTGAGGCTGTGAGCCACAAGTGGAACAGCAAATAGGTCTACTGAACTCAACCACTAAGGCCACTCTTTTCTAGGTATGATCTAACCTCACCAACATGCTTATGTCCTGGTGAACAGCTATCACGCTGCTTTCCAAAACAAACTCGCAGCAGATTCTGAGTTTCCAAATTTGTGTAAAACCTTTAAAGCAACAGAACGATTGAACTAGATTTTTCATTTCTAATCTCACAAACTTTCTCAAAATAACACAGGACTTACTACATACACAGCAGTGGTTTATATTCCCAAGAAGATAACAACACAACAAAAAATAGTCAACAGTGTCTGTACTACAGAAAGAACACAAAGGATAAAGGAATCTAGCTAGAGCCACAATGTTTCATCTTGCAGCACTAGCCATGTGCAGCTACCAAGCACCTGAAAAGTGGCTAGTCAGAAACAGCTGGGCTATCCATGCAACACAGCAAATTTCAAAATCTGAAGCTTCATGTAATTTTATGCTCATTAAATGTTGAAACAATATTTGGGGTATAATAGGTTAAATATAGTATTAAAATAAAGTGTATCCATACTTTTTGATTCATAATATGGAAATTTATAAATTATCTATGTGCCTCGTAATATTTCCACTAGAGAGTGCTGATACAAAGAATCCATGTTTCACTCCTGTTTCTGTTACTGATTCATTATTCTATAAAAGTTACAACTCCTGCTTATTTCCTACAATCTGAAAGTTTCTGTTTTTCAACATATCTCACTTAACAAATACAGTACATATTATCTGAGGACTATACTATTGCAAAGAGAATGCTAGGCAATTCTTTAAAAAGTTGTACCTGCTGTCCCATCTATCTCAGAAATACTGTAATCTATTTTGTAAATGTTGGGTCTATTATCATTATTTTCCAACAATGACTGAAATGAAACAAGTAAATTCACCTATCAAAGACCCTTTTCACATTAGAAGGGGTACAGGAAAGTTACACAACATTTTCCTGATCTTCTCTCAATTGGGTTAAGAATATAAAGTTACAAATCAAAGCAGAGATCAACATTTAAAAGGCATCTTTACTACACAAAAATAATAATAATAATCTCTAAGCAGTTTCCTTTCACATTTCCCTAAGTGATCACATTTTGACTTACATATATCTAATTTACACTTGATTTTTCATAAATATACCAAATGTATAAAATAAAGTATACCTAGTCCTTGCTTCTTTCTTCAGCATAGTTTACCTGTAATTAAATGCTTTAGCATGAAACTCAGGTAGCATCTCTTGTCCATCAGTGACACTTTGGTGTCACTATCATGGATCCAAATCTCCTTCCATAAACCTTATTGTCTTATAATCTGTCTCTGTCTCTCTCATCCATACCCAAACCCAAGTTTTGTTGCCTATTCATGTTAAGAGAATGTTTTTCATTTTTCCTCTGCACATTCTCTTACACGTACATACACAGGAATCAGAATAGCTACTTCTGCCAGGAATGGTGCACACTTGTTATCACAGCACTTAGGAAACTAAGACAGGAGGATTACCATGAGTTCGAGGCCAGTCTGAACTACATAGTGACTTTCAAGGCCAGCCTAAACTACATAGCAAGACCCTTCCTCAAAAAAAAAAAAAAAAAAAAAGTAAAAAATGGGGGCGAGAGGGAGGATGGCAACTTCCATTTGTGAAAAGGAATGTACGTTCAGATGATTACAGAAATCAACAGCTGTTACTTGATTTCTGTTGCTTTTATTTCAAGCATGATTCACAGAATGACAGGGTCTCTAATAAATGCTTATCAATATACATTAGATGCATAGCTTGTCCTCTTAAAAGGTTTCTCACTCACTTGACTTTATCCTCTTGACTATCAAAGTTCAGGATTTTACCATTTCACACCTGGACCACAAGTAGTAACTGAGAATCTTGCTGGCTATCTTGAATACCATTCATGTGCAACACATCCTAGACACACTGCCAAATTAGTCTTGCCAAAGTACAAGCTTCATCATTCTATTCTGTCCCAAAATGTTTCTTAAGATTCCTAAAGATGAAGTCAGCCTTCATTAGTTTGTCATTCCACACACCCCACCCTATCTATTGCTAGTACTCAAAATGTAACACTCAGCCAAGCTTATCTTGTCTCTGTTGGGTCTCAACTTGAAGCACTTATTCAGACTTCCTCCACACAGAAGGCCATCTCAACCATGCTTTAGTTGTACCATAAGGTCCAGTGCTCAACTGCTTCAGGCCTTATTGTAAAGAAGCATGAAGTTAAGGAGAAATGACTGATTCCAGCCAGACAGACTAATCCCAGGTGTCTTAGTTACTGTTCTCATTGTTGAGACAAAATACCTGACAGTCATAAGTTAAAGGGGGAAAGGTCTAGTTCAGCTCACAGTTTGTAGAGGTTTCAGTACATCTTAGCTGGCTCCAAGGTGGGGCAGCATGCCAGTGGGGCATCACAAAAAAGAAATAGTCCATGGCACAGCAGGCAGGAAGCAGCAAGCAATAAGCCCACCTTCTTTCTGTCCCTTTATATTCCTATTATATTCCTATTTAGAGCCTACTGACTAGTGCCACCCACACCCAGGGTGGGGCTTCCATTATCCACACCCAGAACTATGCTAGACTAATTATCACACACTGTTAATCTATATTTACACACCCTAGATCAAACCACTCCAAAAAGTTCCACCTATGAGTACATGAGGCTTTGGGGAGACATCGAGATACTAGTCTTAATACCAGGTGATCAATGGGATACCTGGGATTTGTTTACTAGAATGTGTAAATTTGAGTAAAGCAGATGCTGCTTTCAAAAAGAGGGCTGAGAAATTATTCAGAGTTGTGATAATCAACCAAAATCAAATTATAGACATTCATTTAACAATCAAGCTCTGTTCCTGCTTGATAAATGAATTAGTTGCTAAATGAGGACTTGTACACAGTATGTACATTACAATATTCAGAACAAAGAAATGGTCAAAGGAAACTCCACTTGATGACTTTGCTTTTACTTGCATAACTCTTATATGTAACACTGTAATGTATGGCAGAACATAAAACTATAGTACTGTACTGTATAGTACAATAAGCAATTATAGTACTGTTACTGTAGAAGCCATCATAAGGCCACACTGCCACTCATACTTCTGTGTAGTAGTAAGTTTAAAGGCATGTCAGAAGTCCAAGTGCTGGGTTATAAGTCCAAATAGTCATTAAATTGGTGGGTCATTAAAGGAGGAATATCTGTATTCAGAGTTGTGATATCATCTAAATGTGAACATTAGGTGCTTCTCAAGTACTATAAATCATGCAGAGTTCTAAATGCTTTCCATGTAATATCTCACTTAATCCTAATACCAGTTCATTAGCTACTACCCCCTCCTATTGTATGAGGTAACTTAAGCACAGGCGTTACTGGCCAGAGCTTGTCAGCAGCTGTCTTGGCTTCTGGGTTCATTTGCCCACCCACAACCAAGAGTATAAGAAAAGCCCACAAAAATGGAAAAATACATTTATTTACAATTTGGCTAAATTAGAAGGGTATCCAGCACGGCTTGCTTCAAAAACATAAAAGAATTCCAATTTATAGAAGGAGTAGAACAAAAGCCAAGAAATATCCATATACAGATTTAATCAAGATAGGACCAAGAGGGTTGGAAGTGTTACATCCTCCTTGACATGGAGGGGTGGGCGTGGAGGTGTTTACACTCAACATTAGGAAGCTTAGGGAAAGTTTATTTTTTAAAAAAAAAATCCTAGTTTTAAAAGATTCATTTTAACCTCCCAGTTATACAGGATATCCATGAGAATGTTTATATGGAAACAGCTTTCTCTCTCCATATAGGTGCGTGGGTAGATAGATGGATAGACAGAAGATACGTGTTACCTTCTTAGATCACTCATATTGGATTTCACTTACAGCACTAAATACAGACTCATTCCTGCACATGTCTAATCTCCACACAGAAAAGGTTTCTAGAAGACCTGTCTTACACTTCATTAGTCTATCATACTGCTCTGAAATTAAGGAAAAATACTGTTTATTCCCCTCTATTTATATCAAAAATAGTACAGTACCTTACTTACATTAAGAACCCACAGCAAACCATGATTTACACTAAAGGAAACAGAACAGTGATGGCTAGACCTGGGGCAGACTGTTGACTGTTCACTTTTCTTAAAGGTACCCAGCTAGATTACATTCCCAACCCTATCACCACGTCACTGAATTCCTGGACAATGGAAAACAAATGCAAAAAACTCATGCCAACTCCACACAGGCTCACTACAAATGCCCAAGTATACCCTTTCTAAGGTTCTTTCCTTCCTCTTGCACTATACTCTATGAGGACAACTCCCAAGGTGACCCAGAAAGCCATAAACTGAAGATGACAGAGCCTGGGCCATACTCCCACAGTGACCTGCCTTGGACTGTCACATGAGCAAGACCTGAACTTGTATTTGAACAAAGATATATTCTGGGGACCTATTTGTTGTAGCTAATAGATTAATGAATACAAAATAGTAGGTCTTATTAAATGTCTGAATATATATTTATTGAATAAATTTATTGAATAGCATGTACCAAATCTTTGGTTAGTACTTACTGGCATAGTGGGGTACATTGGGAGCTGTATGAAAAAGCTTATGGATTCCATGCCCACAATAACTTCGAACAACTGAAAATCCATTTGCTTGCGCATGCTTCTGAATAATGTTTCCCAATTCTCTGTATCGAACACCAGGTTTCACTAAAAGAAAAAAGAGACAATTCATGACAAAGAGTAATAAACAACACTAAGAAATTAATATCTATGTGTCAAGGACCTTTATTAAGTACTTTATATGTCTTCATGCCTACATTTACAGATGAGGAGACCAACACACAAAGAGGCTACACAGCCAGTAAATGGCAAAGGTCTAACTCAAAGCATGAGCACCTCAGTTGACACCCTGCAATATTATGGAAGTGGAGATAAGCACCTTTCGCTTTCTCTAGTAGCAGACATTAAACGATAGAATAAAAAATACATTTCTCTTCATGTTCTTCTCTAAGATCAATATCCTATTCTATTCTATTCTATAGAACAGAAGAGTTAAGAGAGGAAAGTGTACCAGGAGAAAAAGGAATGTCCACAAAGTAACTTGACTTGTTTCATGTTGCAGTTGCAGTGTGGTCAAGTTCTGAAAGAATCACTTCCCCTGGGCCTCTTTATAAACCCCATAAAAAAGGTTCTCTATTCACAGCTGCCTTTGCAACAGGTTCTAGGGCCCAGAAAAGTATTTTTCACTATATACTTAATATTTAATTTTTACAACTTTTAGTACGGATTAAAAAAAAAAGAAAAGAAATAGTTCTCATTACTGTCAAGGCTGTCTTAGCACTTAAGATTTCAGGAGTGGAGCACTGCCTGACTCCTAGAGAATCAAGCTACGGTTCTGGATGACCTCTAACTCCTACAATCTTAGTCTGATTTCCAACCAGAGGTTCAGCTACAACATAGTTTCCCTATCCAATCAAATTTCTGGCTTAATAGCTTAAGGAGTTGTATTTTAACCAATACTTTAATTTCCTCTCATCCACATATTCCATATGGTGACTTTTTTTGGCAGGAGGAGAGGAGCTTCTGATTTTGAAACCACTGAGTTTTGAATAATTTTCTTTCATTCTTATCCAGAACATTCCATCAGCCCTGGTTTGGGGCACTGGGGACATACATAAAGTCATAACCATTCTGAATAGTATATAATAAAGAAAATCCCCATCCAACAAAGCATTGTCAGGTCCCCAAAAATGCCATTAATGTATACACTCAGAAATCCTACTCTAGAAAGTCAATTTCTACAACTTTTCTAACTCTCTAATGCTCTACACTAGGGTAGGGAACATGTTAAATGAGCATTTTTTAACTATGGGGAAAAGGAGGCAAGAATGACATTTACAATGCTGTGGACAGTACTTTCCTAAGTTCAAGGAAATTTTATATGAAATATATATTATATATCCAAAGAATCAGGTAGCTCTGTTTATGTAGGTACACATGCTAATATAGTAAAAGATTTCTAAGATATTAGTTGAAAAAAATCCAAATTACAGATTATTACAAATGATTCCATTTAATCTAATTAAACATATACACACACTTGTGTATGCCTTAAAGCTTAGCAGAAAGGAAAAAGACACTAGATATTAACAATGGATACCTCTACAGAGAAGAGAGATATGAAAAGCAAACAGGAAACAAATATAAAGGAGGCTCCTTTCTTTTCCTCTTAAAAATCTACAGTCTTATAAATTTTCTATAAAGAGAACATAATCCTTACCAACTCGAATAAAAAGCAGAAATAAAAATTGCTCTAAAGAACCATCTACACACTCCTCATTTATCAGGCAAAGAAATAGAAGATAAATCTCAGAAGAGACAGGATAGGATACTGAGCAATCACTTCGTCCACCCTTGTCAAGGGATTCCAAGATCATCTTTAATCCCATTAAACAAAAACCCAAAGCTGATTCACATGGCATAGGTGCACAGGTAGAGGCAAAGCTGGTAGGCACAGAAAACACAGGCTACTACAGTGACAGGTTACTCACAGCCCATCCACACAGAGCAGTGCCCATGGGTGCCCACCATGGAGACTGACCTCCATCAATGGCTTGCATCAGGCACTCATATGTTGTCTGCACTAGTTTCCGTGCTCCCTCATCCACATCTCCAACAAAAAACGTCTCATTCAGGTCCCCATGATAACCACTGCGGTAAAGAGTGATGTCCACTGCAAAAGAATATGCAAATATAAAGATATCTGTTTTCACTTCAAAATAAGAGTAGATCTATTTCAAAAGAGAAAGTTTTTCCAACATGAGAGGATCAAGCAACTTAATGAAAAAAAATTTTCTGCAGTCTCAGAGTATACACCAGTGAATCTGTGCTTATCCCTGAACAGAAACTCCTTGAGGGTAATTCAACCATGCTCACAGTGAAGCACAGCAAAAGGCCATGCGGAGTAGGTGGTTATAATAATTAGCTCCTGTGTAGCAGAGAAAAAGTTAAGCAGGATACAATTATCCAGATAAATAACAAGAGTAATATTAAACAGCACTCTGCTACATTTTCATATTAAACAAAATACTATTTTTACTTACATACACTGAACATGTAATAAAAATAAGGCTTATATGAAAAACAGGGCCTAATGTGGTGGTACATGCCTATCTGTAATTCCAGCACTCTGGGAGGCTGAGGCAGGAGAATCCTAAATTCATGTCTAGCCTGGGTAACTAAGCAATTTAGTGAGACTCATAAGTCTAAAAATAAAAATAGAAAATGAAAAGGGCTAGGGATCCCCAGGAAGGGTGGACAGATTGACAAGAGGAAAAGGGAAAGGGAAAGAAAAAAAAGGAAAAGAAGAAATAAAGGAAGAGAGGAAATAAAGGGGGGCATTGTCTTCAAAACCTAGGGGACTCTAAACAAATACTGCAACTGAAGTAATAACAACTGCAATAAAAATAGTATCATATCATGATTAAATCTCTTCTATCACTCACAGCCACCATCCTAATTGGTCAACTCTGAGCAATCTTTAACATTTGGCCTCATGCTTCCTAGACTTCTTACGGAAAGGTAAACTAATTGCAACAATATTAAAAACGCCACTGGGGGAGCCTGTGCCAATTCCGTTTTTAAAGCCCACAGGAAAAATGCCTTTGCAGCTTCTCCTTTACATTTGTAGCTCCCCAAAATAGCACAGCAGAGTTTTCCAAAGCCACTCCACTCAGGAAAGGTGCTTCTATGAGATTTGCACTGTTATCTAAAGGTCTTCATTTATTATTAAAGGTTTCCATTACATGTTAAGGAAGCCTACCCTGATCTCTTCAAAACTAATAGTGGACTTAAAAAATGCAATACACTCAACATTACTTCATTTCATTGACATCTTTTACTTACTTACCGTATGAGATAAGCATTAAAGGAATACTATATACTACTCCATATGCATTATTCTTGATATACCTTAAAAACACTACACAAAACTATAAAAAAAGCTTCCACAGATTTTAAAATGATACTAAATTTTAAGTAGAAAAAAGCATACGTATAGGAATAAAATCAAGAAAACTAAAGTCACTAACAGATTCCCAGGATATTTCTTTGCACATGGTAACAAAAATCACATTCACATATTTCTTACCATTAACAATATCACCTTCTTGCAAAGGTCGTCTGTCTGGAATTCCATGACAAATGACTTCATTCACTGAGGTACAACAAGACTTTGGGAAATTATAATAATTCAGAGGAGAAGGATAGCAATTTCTTGCAATACATGCCTATAATAAAAAGAAAATAATTTTGAATGTACAAAGGAAAATATCTGATACAATGAATCAGATTTTAAAATCTGAAAAATGAAGATGCTACTATAAAAAAACATATTTAATATTTTATTTTAAAAAGAGCAGTATTTTTGTTTGATTGGTTTTGGGAGGGGAGGGGGGATTGTGCACGTGCGTGTTTTTCCAGATGGGATCTCATTAAGTTGCACAACTCGTGGACTTAAGAGATCCTCTAGCCTCAGCCTCCCTAGCAGTTGGGACACATGCTTGTACACTGCAGCCAGATGGAAGGTATAATCTTAAAAAGTATATATATATATATATA
>NW_004625024.1:98085-108325 GCF_000247695.1 Heterocephalus glaber
AGAAGTAGAAATAGCAAATAAACATATGAAAAAATGTTCAACATCACTGGTCATTCAAGAGATGCAAATGAAAACAAAGCTGAGATTCCACCTCACCCCACAAAGAATGGCTGCTATCATGAAATAAACCAATAACAAATGCTGGTGTGGTTGTGGGGAAAAAGGAACCCTTCACTACTGCTGGTGGGAGCACAAACTAGTGTAACCACTGTGGGAATCAGTATGGAGATACCTCAAAGAACTTGGATTAGAGGTCCCATTTGACCCAGCTATTCCCCTGCTGGGTATCTTCCCCAAAGAATTAAAAGAAACATACCACAGTGATATGTGTGCACCCATGTTCACAGAGGTACAGTTCATAATAGCTAAAATTGGAAACAGCCCAACTGCCCATCAACTAAAGACTGGATAAAGAAAATGTGGTTGTTTTGTAAAATGGAATACTACTGAGCCACAAAGAATGCAAAATTAGAGACATTTATAGCTAAATGGATGCACAATGAGGCCATACTCTTAAGTGAAAGAAACAGGACAGATGTGTAAATACTGAATAGTTTCTCTGGTGTGAGAAACTGAAAGTGTAAATAAGGATCAAAAGATGTAATAGATAATGTGAAACAGGAAGAAAAAGTCCAAAGGGGAAGTGGGAGGGATTGAGGAAAGGAAAGAAGGGAATAGAATTTGAGATAAGGAAAAAAAGTAGACAAAGTCATTGTAAATAGGGAGGGGTAAAGGGGTTGGAGGGAGGGCAGAGGAAGGGGGAAAAATAAGAACCAAAATATGTTATGTAAAGATGCAAATTCCCAATGATGAATGTCATTGTATTGTATACCTAAAGTGTACCAATAAAATTAATTTTTAAAAAAGGAAAGAAATTACTCCTTCCTTTTGCAGTAATCATCAAGCTCACAATGAAAAATGAAGAACCAGCATACCAGAACTTACCTAAGGGATGATCTGCATAATCTGGTCTTTGAATGTAACTTGGAACTGGCCTTGTTGGCATCTAAAAGCATTGAAGAGATTACTTTAAATCTATTAACTAGTAAAGATAATAAAACTGTAATTTAAAAGCTCAAGCGTAAGTTTTTAAATGAAAAAAGTTTTAAATGACATGTTAAATATCAAAGCAGGTATCTATTTCATTAAAATTAAGCCTACTTTTCTAGTGCTCATACCATCCCTTTCTAAAGAAGCTTAAGAAAGGGGAGAATAATCAAGGCCATCAGTGACTTTAGATTAGCTACAGACCACAAGGTGCCAGTGTTGTTCCAAAAGCACTGGCAAGCTGACAACAATGATAAAATAATGTCTCAAATAACATATACACCACAGTGTTCCTAATCACTATCTATGGGAAGGAGAATTAAAGAGACTTTCTTAAGAATTTAATATTTTTTCAAAAATTTAAGAAGAATATCATCAATAAAGAGAATTTAAATATTTAAGGATAATCATCAGATTTCAAATTAATTGAATTCCTATTAAACCGCAGCAAAGAAGGGAAGGGACAGGAGTGGCCAAAAAGGCAGTTATTAAGGTACAAATGCTACTACATTTTAAAAATTTAGAAATACATTCTACCATAAGAAAGAAAATAACTATTGTACTTTACCTCATTCTTTTTAAAAACTAATAAAGCTTTAATTCTTTCACTGAAAATTTTCTCCACTTCTTCTATGACTGTTAATTATCTCAACTAGCTCTCAAATGATGCAGCGTAAGAGCTAAAGAGCTAGAGTGCAAGTTCTTTTGTAGACATAATCCTGTTCCATGGTTCACTATTAGAATATAAATTACAATTATCACTTATAGTAAACTCAAAATTAATTTTTTTTAAATGCTATGTTCTTTTTGTTGTTGTTGTTGTTTTTGGTACCAGAGATTGAACTCGGGACCTTGCGCTTGGCAAGGCAAGAGGCAGAACCATGAGCTAAATCCCCGGCCCTAAATGCTAAGTTCATATGACCTTATATACTCACCAATGGATAATGTGGTCTCAGTTTACCAGTGTATCGATACCCTGCCCATGGGTCAGTTTTAATATCACCTTCAACAATCCAGGAGGATACTTCTCGCTTTGCCTTTTCATCTTCTATGAAATAGATAAATGAATAGGTGTGAGGAGAACAGAATGGAATGCTTCAATAACTAAGCAGCATACTTTTATTCTTACTTTTTAAAAAATAAAGCCACATCAGGCACAAGAATCCAGCACATTTCTACCCTGATCTAACAAAGCTATTACTTTACTGCTATAGTGTTATAATTCCTTTTAGAAGATCCAAATGTCTTAGAAAAAACATTATAGGAACAGCTCATAGAAGTGCTTTTCTCAATACTAAATGCATTCTCTCTTCAATTTCAATTTATCTGAAGTTCATTTCAAAATATGAAGCATAGGGGCCGAGGATTTAGCTCAGTGGTTTTGCTGCCTGCTGTGCAAGCGCAAAGACCCAAGTTCAATCCCTGGTACCAAAAAAAAAAGTATGAACCCTAGCAAAAACCTTCTCAACTGGAATTAGATGTAACAAATTAATGCCATGATCTTATCAAAAGAAGAGATCCTGGGCCGGGGATTTAGCTCAGTGGTTTCGCCCCCTGCCATGCAAGTGCAAGGACCTGAGTTCGATCCCCCGTACCAAAAAAAAAAAAAGAGATCCTAGAGCCGGGGATTTAGCTCAGTGGTGCTGCCACCTGCCTTGCAAGTGCAAGGTCATGAGTTCGATCCCCAGTACCAAAAAAAAAAAGAGATACTAAATTACCTCAAAGTGAACTTAAAATCAAAACTAATTTCCTGCTTAGCTGATGAGTACCTTTTAAGTCAATATTTCAAACTACTTTGAAAGTTTTACGATCATCTTTTGTCTCTTTTTAGAAGGGGATACAAGAAGAAAAGGGGAAAAGAGAGAAAATAATCTGTTGAAAGTTATTGCAAACTCAAAGAAAACTTAATCACATACATACTATTATTTTAGTTATTAATACATAATAAATGTGCTTATTGAAATGCACCTAAGAATCTTTTTCAAAAGAGCAAACCTTCTATGTTATAATCTCAGCACAACCAGCTGCACCTCTTCCTTATTCACTGAAGTCCTTCCTAAACCAAGTATAGATCCACAAACCAAGTATACAAATCAAGTATAGATCCCCGGCCCTTACCATAGATTTTGAAATGCAGACTTGCAGACTTCAAATTAATTTTAGACATACATGAGATTAACCTATTCAAAATATAGGGGCCTGGCTCAGTGGCACCACACCTGCCTTGCAAGCACAAGGTCCTGAGTTCCATCCCTGGTACCAAAAAAACCCAAAAACAACAACAAAAAAACCTGGTTGGCCCAGGGATTTAGCTCAGTGGTACAGCGCCTCCCTCACAAGCGCCAAGGTCTTGAGTTTGATCCCTGGTACCAAAAAAAGAAAAAAATAAATATATATAGAGAATGTTATGTAAGGTTCTGGGTTCAATCCTCAGCATGACCAAAAGACCGGGGCGGGGGGGGGGGCCTGCTTAGATGGAATCATGTAACTTTAAACTAGAGAGGGTATTAAAGAAAATCTAATTCCCTTATTTTACAGATGAAGAACCAGAGGTGATGTGTATTATGTGGCTAATGATTCAAGAAGGCCAGTTCCCAATCCAATGAACATGTGGACACCTCCAGATTAAAAGGTTACTGAAGCACACAACTGACAAGAATGCAAAAATATAGCCAATCTATTTATATTACTTTGGAAGAGAATATATTTATACCATCACATATAAAGCAAAAGAGAAAAAAAATTCTACTATTACTGAATTTTAAGTATCTTTATCCCCTCTGTAGAGTTCAAGAAAATCACTGTGAATGTTAATGTCAATACAAAAACTCTTTATCATCACAGGAAAAAACCAGACCCCATTCAATGCCACTAGGTTCAAACATTATAGAAAATTGTTCAAAATGCCTACTTCAGCTATGAATCATATGAAGTAATTCTGCCTTAAACATAAATTTCAAGAATAATTTTCTCCTGAAATCTAGGGCAGAAAAGCAATCAATACTCAGGTTTTTTGCTTTAACATATTCCTGGAGAGGAAGTAGAGAGAAGGAAAACAAGTAAAATCTTTCAAGACTTTCTGTTGATCTGCATTCGTTCCCTCCCATAATCTATTTGCAAAAGAAAATTGAAAGCAGATCTGGAACAAACAACAATAACCTGAAAGCTAGCTACACAAAGATGAAATACGTCAAGTTCTTTTCTAATCTTTAGGTATAATTTACTTATGAAAATTTATACTTGAAAAGTGAGCCCTAAATGCTAGACACATAACAGACATCTAATATATCTGAACTGAGGTGAGGCTAGTAGCAAAATTCCATTAGTAACTGGTCTTTTTAAGCAGCTATGAAAGCATGGGACATTATAAGCAAGCTGTCTTTCGTAAACCACAATACAATAGGCCCAGGTTAGATACAGGCCATGTCCAAGAGCCAGAATTTCTCAGATCTTCATTTATGCAAGGTCTGGCAAAGGTATATCAAATCCAGGCTTTATTCTTTAAAAGCTTTCTCCAGCCATGTAAGATAACTGTACACATCTAAACTTTGCCTGGGACAGGATTTTCTAAATAATGAGGTTTCTTCTTTTAAATGAGGTTTTTAGGTCATATTTTTGGCTGTTCAAAAGATATGTCAAATTCTTTCACCTTTTACTTCAGGAAAATTAGAGAAAAAGAAACCAACTGACACATGAGTAACACATTAACTGGACAGAATAAAACAGTCTTGAGACTGGAAGTGCCACAACATTAATACATCACATTAAAAGTAAACTACTTATGTATACTCTGCCAGAAGATACAGTGTAGGACAGATGCAACCAGACATCACCATTATGTGTTTTTCCTCACTCACTTTTTTTTTTTTTTGGTACCGGGGATCGAACTCAGGTCCTTGCACTTGCGCAGCAGGTGGCGAAACCACTGAGCTAAATCCCTGGCCCTCCATTACGTGTTTTTAATTAAGGACTTTACAAAGCAGCAAATAAACATATGAAAAAAAGTTCAACTTCACTGGTCATTCGGGAGATGCAGATGAAAACAACACTGAGATCCCACCTCACCCCACAAAGAATGGCTGCTATCATGAAATCAACCAATAACAAACGCTGGCGGGGTTGTGGGGAGAAAGGAACCCTTCTCCATTGTTGATGGGAGTGCAGACTGGTGCAACCACTGTGGAAATCAGTATGGAGATACCTCAAAGAACTAGGACTAGAGGTCCCATTTGACCCAGCTAGTCTCCTGCTGGGTATCTTCCCAAAAGAATTAAAAGAATCATACCACAGCGATATATGGGCACCAATGTTTATAGTGGCACAGTTTGTAAGAGCTATAACTTGGAAACAACCCAATTGCACATCATCTGGAGACTGGATACAGAAAATGTGGGTTTTTTAATAAAATGGAGTACTAATTAATGAGCCATAAAGAACAAGAAATGAGAGACATTTATAGCTAAATGAACTGAGGACACACTCTTCAGTGAAATAAATAGGAGGACACACATGTGTAAATACTGAACAGTTTCTCCAGTATGAGAAACAGGAAGTGCAAATAAGGATCCAAAGGAATAATTGATAATGTGAAATAGGAAGAAAATGTCCAAAGGGATAGGGGAAATGGGAAAGGTAAGGGAAAGGAAAGAAGGGAAAGGAAAACATATGAGATAAGAAATAAATGAGGGCCGGGGGTTTAGCTCAGTGGTGTTGCTGCCTGCCTCGCTAACGTAAGGTCCAGAGTTCAATCCCTGGTACCACAAAAAAAAAAAAATGTTTTGAGCTGGAAAGGGAGAACATCATTGTATACTTATTGGGCTGGGGATTTAGCTCAGTGGTTCGGCCACCTGCCTCGCAAGCACAAGGACCCAAGTTCGATCCCAAGTACCAGAAAAAAAAAAAGAAAGAAATGGAAACAAAGCCTTTGCAAATAGGGAGGGGATGGAGGGGGTGAAGGGCGGGCAGGGGAACGGGGTAAAAATAAGAACCAAGATAAATCATGTAAAGGTACAAGTTCCCAATGATGAATGTAAATGTACTATAAACTTAAAATGTACCAATAAAAAAATTGAAGAGGAAAAAAAATTAAGGACTTTACACTCTGACTGGCCTCCTTCACTATGTGATACATAAATAAATTCTATTCCTCAGTCATTTAATTCACACTTGAAAATTTCTCAAGGTCTATATAAAATATTAAGCTTCCATAATTAAGAAGACTCTAGGCCCTGATAAATTCCATCAAACATTTAAGGAAGAACTAATATAAATACTTTCTCTCTTCTAGAAAAAAGAAAAGGAGGAAATATTTTCCATTTTATTTTATGAGATGAGAATTACTCTACAATCAAAACCAAACATATTGAAAGCAAATTATGGACAAAGAGCCCACATGAACATAAATATAAATCAGGTATTTTTAGTCAGAGATCAATATACGCTACATTTTTTTAAAAAGGCTGAAGATATCACCTTCATGAGAACTGCTTGCCCAAAGTACCATCATTTAATACACCCAACTTCCTTCCTTGCCCAACACTCTTTTTCCCTAATGCCTTTCTCAATACTCTTCTAAGCTACAGGTATCATTCTTCCTTACAGCATTCCCTTTCTAGGACTGTCACTCAAAACACTGTGCTTTGGGGCAGTTTGTTAGATGTGAAAGATTTAGCTCTGGCCAGCTAAGAGCTCTCTAACCTATAGGACCCAAAAGGGATTAAGGACATTTGGCTCACACACTAAAGAAAATCACCCCAAAAGATCTAAGAGAACACCACCTAAATATGGCATCCTACTAAGCACCGTAAGTATAAGCAACTGCAAACAGCTTAGGTCCAATGCTGCAATAATTACATGCTTTTACATAAAGAACACTTGCTATTTTAATCCCTTGTAATGTAGGTAAAAATAAAGTAATTATTTCTACCCTTAGAAATCCAGTACTTGCAAAACAGGGACACTTCAGGGAGTTACCAAACTTAAGAGACCTATTCCAAGCTCTTTTACTAATATTCTATTTAACTTCAGCCCCTTACACTTCCCTATGCTTTAATTTCTTAAGTATAAAAAACTAACTGGCTTAGAACTCTGCAAAATGCCTACCACTTTAGAAGGTATGTAATGTACATGTGAATAACGTTTCATGACTTTATTTAAATCTACCTCCATACTTTGAGGTGAAAATAAAAATTAACAACTCCTGGGCCGGGGATTTAGCTCAGTGGTTCCGCCGCCTGCCTCACAAGCACAAGGTCCTGAATTTGATCCACAGTACAAAAAAAAAAAAAAAATTCAACAACTCCTGTCTTTTTATACTTTTATAAACTTTGACTTATTCACTTATCATCTTCACTCTAACCATATTTTCTCTCACTAAAACCATTTTCATTAAATGTAGACATCATTTCATATAGTACAATCACAGAAAATATTATCTTTTAAAAATTTTTCTTTTCTTTCCAAAGGTGGTTTGATGTTATGACCTCAGATTTATTTTCGTAAAACAATTACCAAACCTCCTTAAATCAAATAACTCCTAAAAAGAAACTGATAGACAGATGAAAACAAGATACCAAGATCAGCAAGTTAAAACAGAAACCTTATACAAATAACCCAGTGCTGCCTGCCAAGCCTCTGTCCATCAGGATGGCCATGATATAAAAGCACCTATCAATTTTCAGGTACTTGTGATGAGCTGTTGTAAGACAGCTACACCAATGACATAAATTTACAGGATGAGCAGCAGTGGCAGCTAAGAACCAGTTGATAGTTTCACTTTGTGATGCCAAAGAAATTTCAAAAAAGAAAATTAAATATTAGACTGTAGATAATAACATTAAGATACCAAAAAGCAAAGTATAGTCATCCCTCAGTATCCCAGGGGACAGATTTCAGGACCTTCCTGGGATGTTCAAGTCCCTTTTATAAAATAGCATGTATCTGCCCATAACTTACGCACACCTTCCCATGTACTTAAACTCATCTCTATCCTTATAATACCTAATATAATGTAAATGCTATGTCAGTAGCTGAATACTGTACATGTTCAAACAGATGCAAATTTTTTTCAAATTTGTTTGACCTACAGTTACTGTGCTTGAATCCACATATGTAGAATTCATGGATGTGGAACGTGAGGAGGATACAGAAGGCTGGCTGTAATATAATTTTGAGTAGAAAAAAAGTACAAATTAAAAACTAAACAAAAACAAAAGGGATCTGGCTAAATGAAGTCAAAGAGCTCCCGTGCCCTCTACGTACAACATCGAAACACTTCTAGTAAAGACACAAGGGTGCCAAAAGATTAAGACACTATCAGATATTAGTCAAGCAAGACCCATCTAGCCTAGCGAAGATCTCATTTTTTAATGTTAAATGTGTGAAACAACACAATAAAGGTATTATTAAGAATAAAATAGCTTTCAGGATCATACTCTCAGAACATCTCAATATACACTTTCAGAACTACAAGAATTTCTGTCTTCTAGCACAAAAGCCACTTTAGAGGACAAATAGTATAAGGATAAGTGATTTTACTTACTTGCTTTCTTATGCAGTAACTTGTGAGTAGCCCAACTTCCTTTAAAACATTCCTAAAAGAGGGAACAAGGAAATTAGTGCTAGACCTTTCTTAATTAGAAACATTTTTAAGGAATGTTATATATAATACAGTGACTGAAAATTTTATTTGCAACAAAACTTATGGATCTGCAAATTAATTATCTAGAAAAAGCTGAAAGAATGATACCTATTCTACATTTCAGTTCAAAAATAATCTAAACTGGGCCAGGGATTTCGCTCAGTGGTTTCGCCGCCTGCTGCACAAGCACAAGGACCCGAGTTTGATCCCTGGTACCAAAAAAAAAAACAAAAGAAAAAAAAGAATCTAAACTTCCCTTCAAATAAGCAAGTAAATTTGGTCTATAATTAAATAGTAGTCACAGTATTTCAATTTTACCTCACCAAATTATGAAGCATGTAAAAAGATCCACTAGCCAATTAATCACACACTAGAAAAAAATTACAAGGAAATGTTTAAAAATTCTTCCATTATTTATAGTATAGTATCAGTGATACATTAAGTCACCCATCTAACCAGCTACCATACTTCCTACATGTCAACAGTCCTCAGACAGTAAACCTTGCAGAGAAAGGACTATATAGCAAAATTTACCAGGGTCAGGGATTTAGCTCAGTGGTTCTGCCGCCTGCCTCACAAGTGGAAGGACCCAAATTTGATCTCCAGTACCCCCCCAAAAAACAAATTTACCACTATCACCCAGACTCAAGCAGAGTGCTTGGGTCATGGTGGGATTTCAGTACTGCTGACTGATCAGAATGGATACATAGAAAGACAAGACTTCTCACTAAGGAAAATGTGTTCATGTTCATGTAACATATTTAAGTTACTACTAATATGTAACAAATTGTGAAAATAAATTCAATAATGAATTGAATTCAATAAGGAACTCAAATAATTAGAAAAGTAATTCAAATAGACATAGATCTTATTTATGCTTTGATCTGTATCATCTCTCCTTCAAAGAGTTCCATTCCTTAAGTAAATAATTCAAAATACTACGAAAATTTACAAATTGCTATAAGTGCTTTATTTTTGAAAACATAAAAGAAGACATAGATAAGAAAAAAAACGGAAAAATATTCTTAAGATACTAGTATTCAAACCATATTACACAAGTGACATTAAGGCTGCCCTCCCTAATAGTTTATGCAAGTACCTCTGGAGGATCAGTTTTTTCCTTCCAGGGCCAAGATCTTCACTTCTTCCCGTTTACTCTTCTGTATTTCCCCACAACTTTAAACAGTTAAGTAAGAAAACCCAGGTCAGAGCCCGGTTCAGACAGGCAGGTCTGTGGATGCCCTAGCAAGGTCACGAGTCCCGGAGAACATGCTGAATCAGCCTGGTTCAGACAGGCAGGCCTGCGGACACCATAGCAAGGTCCCCCAGTCACACAGAACACGCAGAGTCAGCCCGCTTCCCGGCAGCAATCCACTGGAAACCGCCCCCCCCGCGCCCCGCCCCCACTCCTCTGGCCTGTTCTCTGTACAGCCACCTGGTTCCACACTACAAAGACACAGAGGACACCGGACCACCAGACCACTGTACTGGGTAAGTTGGAGTCATCTTCACCTCCCATCAGGACCGGGACTACCTTCAGGGGAAGGGCAGCTG
>NW_004625024.1:121452-150478 GCF_000247695.1 Heterocephalus glaber
ACACGTGTAAATACCGAATAGTTTCTCTAGTGTGAGAAACTGAAAGTGCAAATAAGGACTAAAAGGTATAATAGATAATGTGAAATAGGAAGAAAAGAGGAGAAGGGGAAGTGGGAGGGGTGGTGTAATGGAAAGAATGGAATTAATATGAGAAAATGAAAACCTGGAAACAAAGTCTTTGTAAATAAGGAAGGATGGAGGGGTTGAAGGGAAGGCAGGGGAAGGGGGAAAAATAAGAACAAGAGAGATTAGGGCTGGGGATTTAGCTCAGTAGTTCTTCCACCTGTCTCAGAAGCACAAGGACCCAAGTTCGATCCCCGGTACAAAAACACAAACAAAAAAAAAGAACAAGAGAGATTATGTAAAGGTGCAAATTTCCAATGATGAATGTCATTATACTGTATACCTAAAATGTACCAATAAAAAAAAAAAGCAACCTGCAAATGATCCTAGATACCTTCCTTTTTTCCCCATACTCCTCTCCTCTCCACTAGAGCTAATGAACTTAGAATTCCTGTTAATTTTACTTCCTGAATTCTCAAGTCCATCCATTCTTCCAATCTTTGGCACTCAACCTGTCTAGGCACAGTCTCTTCACTGGTACACAACAGCAGCCTTTCTATGGCCGAAGAGGCTTTAGGCAACTTGGCACCAGGCTGATCTGTCCCTGCTGTCTAGCACCCCCACACTCCCCCATTATTCTACCCATTCCAGACTCACCTCTCCAAGCCCATTTTATGCATATAGTTTCCGCTGCTCCTCACCACTGCATCTGTCAAATCTCAGCTCAAATTTAACCTCTCTTAGAAGGTCTTCTCTGACTAGTATCCCACTCAACTCTTCAGCAGAGCCAGGCACCCCTTCTTATTTGGAGTTCCTCTCCTGCACCAGTCACTACCTTCCTTCACTGTATTTATCAAACAGACTTAGTTATCCACTCATCTGTGAGTATTTAATATCTGCCACCCAAACAGAATGTAGGCTCTGTGGGACAGGGAACATCCCCCTCTTTCCCTTATGGTTTTATTCCCAGCATTTAGTACAGTACCTGGCATATAATACAGTAGTCACTCAAATATCTGGCAAACCAAGGAGTGATAAAAGTTTTATCAAACACCTATACGTAAACCCATCACCCAAGAAGCCCCAGAATATAAAATAAGGTTCATTAAATGCAATCAGTCAACTAATCATTTTCAAGTGTTGATCTCTATGCAAGGTGCTAAGGAAGTGATACCAACTGCTGGGGGTTGGAGGTTCTTTTCCTCTGTGGAATAAAGGAGAATCAAAGACCACTTAAAGAATTTGACACAGACTATAATTTTAAAAACCAAGTGTAAAAACATAGCACAAAATTGCAGAACATTACAAGAATACCTAAATAACTATTTGTGTAAATAAACATTTAACACATTGAGGAAGACTGTCAGGCACACTGAGAACAGTGATGATGTTGTGATAAAAATAGAAATGTAATCTTTTCCTCCGCATCATAAAGCTGCTCTGGTAACAAGATTTTTATTTTTTGGTAGTGCTGAGGATCCAAATTTTAAAATATTATTAAGTAATTACTTAAATAATGTTTGAAATAATGTTTAAAGCCAGGTGTGGTGGTGCACATCTGTAATCCCAGCACTCAAGAGGCTAAGGCAGGAGGATGGCTGCAAGTTCAAGGCCAGCCTGGGCTACATAGTGAGTTCAGGGCCAGCCTGAATTACAAAGGGAAACCCTGCCTCAAAAAACCAAAAAAAAGGAAATAATGTTTAAAAGACAGAATTTTAATTAAAAAATAAAAGGAAAAACGAAATAATGTTAAGAAACCAACTAAAAAGTTTACTTTACATTAAAAAATAAAAATCAAAGTTAAAAAAACCTCTTACAAGCCAGGTGAGGAGATACACACCTATAATCCTAGTACTTGGGAGGCTGAGGCACACAGACCAATGAAACAGAATGGAGAACTCAGAAACGTCTATCTAGAGAGCCAAGTGATTTTCAACAAAGGTACCAAGAACATACATTAGAGTAAGTAAAGTCTCTTCAATAAATGATTCTGGATTGCAGAAGAATGAAACTAGACTTCTATCTGTCACCATACACAAAAATAAACTAAAAATGGATGCAAGTAAGATATGAAACTACCAGAAGAAAACAAGGAAAACACTTCAGGATATTGGTAAGACCAAAGTTGCTTTTTGGGTTTTTTGGTTCTGCGCAAGTCAGGACTTTTTCACTGAACATCAGTAATATTTTCTTTTGAGAGAGAGTCTCATTAAGTCACCGAGTTGCCTGGGCTGACATGGAACTTGTGATCTTCCTGCCTCAACTTCCTAGAGTGCTCAGATCACAGGCATACACAATCATGCCCAGCAGAACAAAGACTTTTTAAATGAGATCTCAAAAATACAGGAAGGAAAAACAGAAACAAATGAGACTCTATCAGATTAAAAAGCTTCTACACAGCAAAGCAAACAAGAGAATGAAAAGACAACCTGCAGAATGGGAGAAAATACTTTTAAATCCAAGGGGTTAATATCAGAAATATACGAGGAACTCAAACAACAGAAAAAAAAGGAAACAATTTAAAATTTCTAAAAAAGAGACAAAACCAACAAGTATATGAAAAAAATATTCAACATTACTAATCATTAAGGAAATGCAAATCAAAACCACAATGATGAACCTC
This sequence comes from Heterocephalus glaber, assembly GCF_000247695.1. The sequence goes on from NW_004625024.1 coordinate 124,139, forward strand.
TGGGTCATCTTGTTTGACTTAGAATAGTTATCAGAAAGACCAAAAAAATATAAATGCTGGAGATGTACAGAAAAGGGAACTTCTATAACCTACTGGTGGAAATGTACAATCATTATGGAAAACAATATGACATTCCTCAAAAACCTAAAAACAGAATTACAATATGATCCAACAATCCTGGGTATGTAACCAATATTCCTGGGTATGTAACCAAAAGAAAGGAAATCAGTATGTATGGTAATTTCATGTTTATTCCAGTACAATTCACAATAGCCAAGATACAGGATCAAACTAAGTGTCCATGAACAGATAAATGAATAAAGACAAGGTGGTATATATACAAAATGGAATAGTATTATCACACCTAAAAAAAGAAAGTCCATCATTTCCAACAATACAGACAGACCCAGAGTAGGGCTCCCCGACCCCCAGGGACTAGGCTGCACAGAAAGAGGTGGGTGGCAGGCAAGCCGGCAAAGCTTCATCTGTTTACAGCCACTCCCTAACCCTCGAATTACCACCTAAGCTCTGCCTCCAGTCAGATCAGTGGTTCATTAGATTCTCATAAGATCAAAAACCCTACTGAGAACTGTGTATGCAGGGATCTAGGCTGTGCCCTTCTTATGAGAATCTAATGCCTGATGATCTAAGGTGGAGCTGAGACAGTGGTGTTAGAACTGGTGAGTGGCTGCAAATATAGATTGACATTAGTAGAGAGGTTTGACTGCACAAAATAAATCAGACTCTATTAAAACCCTACCAGAGGGCCAGGGATTTAGCTCAGTGGCTCCATGCCTGCCTCACAAGCTCAAGGTCCTGAGTTTGATCCCCAGTACCAAAAAACAAAACAAAACAAAAAAACCCTACCAGTGAATGGCAAGTGATAAAACTGCCTGTGGCAGTAGTCTTTATTACGGCAAGTGAATATACATCTGGTGGCAGGCTTTAAGTCAGAATCCAACATTTATTTTAGTCTGTGTATTGTCCACCCATTATTTTATTTACCACTTCTGACCATGTCTCTTCCCTGTGCCATGCACCTTGTTCTCAATCACAGTTTTGGTAACCCCACCTAGCCAAAATGAGTAAAAACTAAGTATCACCAGAGAAATTCTTTGAAAAGGGAGAAAGATCAAATAAGAAGACAGCAGAAGTGCTCACTTCAGCAGCACATATACTAAAAAAAAGAAGACACCACAAGACTCAGATTGCTAACAAAAAGAAAGCTAAATTTAAAAGAAAATACCAAGAGCCCTACTTAAATTACTAGTTCACTGCAACAAGTGATTCATAAACTTCAAGTCCACTTTGTATAATACCAAATATGCCATCCGACAAAGACATGAAACTTTCAAAACTGATTCACCACATGGAAACCAAGCACCCTACATTAAAAGACAAGCCTCTGAGGGCCAGGGATTTAGCTCAGTGGTGCTGCAGCCTGTCTTGCAAGGGCAAGGTCCCGAGTTCAATGCCTGGTATCAAAAAAAGACAAGCCTCTGGAGTTGTTCCAAAGACAAAAATGTGAACATAAAGATCAGATGCAATTATTGAAGACCACTACTTAATCAAAGATATCTGCACTGAGAGTATTCTTAGTGGCTAAAGGGACTGCTAAAGCTAAAATGTCCTTTACTACTGGTGAAGAGCTGGTCTTGTTTGCTGCTAAGGATGTCTGTCCTGAACTTTTAGGAAAGACTATAGTTCAAAAGGGGCACATCCCTCTTTTGGCTAGCACCCTAACTAGACAAAACGATGAAATAGCAGAAGATATTGAGGCACAACTTTTAGGAGGATTAATGAATCACCATGGTATACAATCCAGGTTGACAAGTCTACTAATGTTGATAAGGCAAGAATTCTTGTTTTTATGTAACACATTTTTCAGAAAGATGTGCATAAGGATATGTTGTGCATACTTTTGTTGACAGACAATACCACAGCTATAGAACTATTCGACTCTTTGAATGATTACATATCAGGGAAACTGAATTGGCCATTTTGTGTGGGTATGTGCATGGACACAACAGATGTCATTATTGGTCGCTTTCTGGTTTCAGTACTCAGGTCAGAGGTTGCTCCGAATGTGACTACATACTTTGTCATTCATACAGAAATAACTAGCCAGCTGAAAAATGTCACCTAAACTTAACAACATTTTGCAGAATGTGATTAAAATTATCAACCACATTAAAGTGCATGCCCTAAACTCTTTTATCTGTTTGTGCAGTTCCATGAGGAGATGAATACAGAGCACACGTCTTCTCTTACACAAACAAATGAGAAGGCTTTCTAATGGTGGATCACAGGCCAGAGTTTTTGAGTTATGAGAACCACTACAGACATTTTTTTTAGAAAAACAGTCGTCACTGGCAGCACACTTCAGTGACACAGAATGGGTAGCAAAATTCGCTTACTGGTGTGACCCATTCAACCTGTTCAATGAAATCAATCTGTCATTGCAGGGCAGAATGACAACTGTGTCCAAGCTAACAGATAAAAAGGCTGCACTGAAAGCCAAACTGGAATTATGGGGTCAATGAGTGAATGCTGAGGTTTCTGACATGTTTCAAACCTTAGCAGAGAGTTTAAAAGAGACTGAGACAGGGCGTTCCTTTTCCCAGCTGGTGCATGATTACCTGTTTCAACTATGAAAAGAGGGCCGAGGATTTAGCTCAGTGCTACTGGCACCTGCCTCGCAAGTGCAAGGTCCCAAGTTCGACCCCTGGTACCAAAAAAAAAAAAAAAAACAACTCAACTATGCAAAGAGTTTGAGCATCATTTCCCAATTACAAAAGACCCCCAAACTGGGAATGAATGGATCCACAACTTATCTGTGAATAAGACAAGTGAACTGATTTGGTCCATGCTAGAAGAGGACCAACTGCTGGGGACCACAAATGATGGTGTCCATAAAAGTATAGAATTTCAAATCTCCATACATTCTGGATTAAACAAAGGCAGAATATCCTGAAAATACCCCAAAAGCACTGGAAAGTCTGGTTCCATTTCCTACATCATATCTTTGTGAACCAGGGTTTACTGCAGTGACAACAACCACCCAAGATTACAGAGTAGACTGGACATATGCAACACACTTTGGGTGTCACTCTCTCCCATCACTCCCAGATGGTACCATCTAGTTGCAGGAAGGCAAGCCCAGGGTTCCCACTGATTCTCCATTATGGTGAACTGTACAATTATTTCATTATCCACTATGCAAATCAGTGTGGGGATTCCTCAAAAAACTAAAAGTAGAAATTCCATTTGACCCAGTTATCCCTCTTCTACATTTCTTCCCAAGAGTTAAAATCATCATATTACAGGGATAATGTGTACCCGTGTTTATAGCAGCACAATTTATAACAGCTAGATCTTGGAAGCAGTGTATATATCCATCAAAAGATGAATGGATAAGGAAAATATGGTATTTATACACAATGGACTGGGAGGGCTGGGGATTTAGCTCAGTGGTTTCACCACCTGCTGCGCAAGTGCAAGGACCTGAGTTTGATCCCCAGTACCAAAAAAAGAAAAAAAAAAAGACATTTTTAATACACAACAGACTGACTGGGTATAAAGACACACAATGGACCATAAAGAAAAGATAAACTTGACACATTCATAGGTACATGGATACAACTTGAGAACATAATATTAAGTGAAATAAGTCAGACACAAAACCTCAAGTATCTCACCGTTTCTCTATGACAAACACGGTATACATACATACAAAGAGCAAAAGAGACAAATAGAAAGTAGGAAGAAATTCAGATACTTCCCCAAAATACAAATTCCATTGTTTTAAAAACATTTCAATATGTATGTTAACCAGATTCATTTATACTAGTTCATCAAAAGTTTTCTTTTTTGTAAGAATCGTTTTGATTTATGTCTTGTACTGTAACTAGTTTGAAGATCACCATACAATGAAAACACTATTGTTATTCTCAAATTGGATTATGAAATTATTTTTTCATAAAATAAAAATTATTTCAATATATACTGCAATGTAATAAGAGAAAGCCGGGGATTTAGCTCAGTGGTTCCGGTGCCTGCCTTGCAAGCACAAGGTCCTGAGTTCGATCCCTGGTACCAAAAAAAAAGAAACAGAGTGAATAATAGAAATAAGTGCACAATAAACATAATGTACTTGAATCATCCCAAAACATCTGAACCTCCCTCAAACTGTGGCAAAACTATCTTCCATGAAGCGGGTCCCTGGTGCCAAAAAGCTTGGGGATTGCTGGTCTAGAGAACATACAGACTAGGAAATACAGGGAGAAGGGAAAAAACAGAGGCTCATTAATAGGTATAAAATTATAGATAAGACAAATTCTAGTATTCTATAGCACAGTAGGGTGATTATAGTTAATCATTTGTTTCAAACCAGATATGAGAGGATTTTGAATGTCAAACAAAGAAACAATAAATATTTGAGGTGATAGATGTTTGGTCACTACACACAGTATACAGGTATTGAAATAATCATTTACCCTACAAAAATGTGCATTATGTATCAATTACAAATTTGAAAAAATATTTATCTTTTGTATACTGTATGTTACAAATTAAAGCAGGAAGCTTCAAATAAATAACAAAGAGGGAAAACACTCCAGATCAACATTACCTCAGACCAAACACACTAACTAGTGTGCAGTGGGGACAGACTACAGACCATTAATCCCTTATAAATACTGATGCAAAACCCTCAACTAGCACATCAAATAGAACATTAAAAGAATTATACATCATTACCAAGTAAGATTTATTTCTGAAATGAGGGATGGTTCAATATACAAAAAACAGCCAATAAAAGATATTAAATTAAGCTGGGAGTGGTGATGCATACTTGTAATCCCAGCACTCAGGAAGCTGTGGTGGATTGCCACAAATTCAAGACCAGTCAGGATACATAGTGAGTTCAAGGCCAGACTACACACACAAAAATCAACAAAATGAAGAGGGGAAATCACATGATTGTGTGAAATGAAGAAAAAGTATGACAAGATTTAAGATAAGACACTCAGAAAACTAGGAATAGAAGAAAACTATCTCAACATAAAGGTCATGTAACAGCCCAGATGTAAAATCATACTCTATGGAAAAGACTGAAAGCTTTTCCTTTCAGACCAGGAATAAGACAAAGATATTGGTTCTTACCACTTCCGTTAGAACACTGTACTGAAGTCCTACCAGAGCAGGTGGGCACTGTCTTAATTCCTTTCCTCATTGCTGGTACAAAATATTCAACACTCACAAGTTAAGGGAGGAAAGGTTTATTTAGCTCACAGGTTATAGAGGTTTCAGTACATAACTGGCTGGTTCCAAGGCGGGTGGCATGGCAAGACAGGCATCACAGAAGAGAAACAGTTCATGGTGGGCAGAAGGTAGTACAGCAAGCAAGCAAGGAAACTTAACAGTGTCTTTCTGCTCCTTTTATATTTTATCTAGGCTACCAGGATTAGGGCAGTGCCAAACCAATCAGTGGATTGATTTAGTAATCACACACCCTTAATCCCACCATCACAACTCTAGATCCAGCCACCTCTGAAAAATTCCCACCCACGACTTCATGAGGCTTTGGAGCCCATCTAGACAAACCCATAACAGGCATGAAAAAAGATAAAAGGCATCCAAAGTGAAAAAGAAGTAAAATTATGCTACTGACAGATATGACCTTGTATTTTAAAAATCTTAAAAGTTCCACCAAAAAAATTAAGAATTAATATATTCAACCAAGTTACAGAGTACAAAATCAACACACAAAAATCAGCTGCATTTCTATATGCTGATAATGAACTGGGAAAGGAAAAAACTGTTCACAATAGCATTAAGAAATAAATAAAAGGGCCAGGGATTTAGCTCAGTGGCACTGTGCCTGCGCAATTAATCCTCACAGTATCTCTAAGAGGTAGGTACTATTGTTACAGATATCCTGTTTTAAAGATTAGAAAACAGTAGTACAATTATCATATCCAAAAATACACAGCTAATCAATGGCAAAGTCATGCAGGCCCTCTTGAGACAGTACTGCTGTATCTGGAAAATAAACCAAACTGTTAAGATACTTTTAGGAAATTAGGGTTACAATAGTGTTAACTTTATACACTATCTTTATATGCTGTTTTAAATTGTGTAAATATAGTGCTTATAATGAAAAACAACTGACATGTTAACATTTTGGAAAAGTAATCAATGGAAAAACAAGGCCTCTACCCTTACTAACAATCATTTCATGGTCTTATGTTTATGAACTTAATCTCATCACTACAGTAACAGCAGTGTACTTGCTATACAGGCACCTGCTTCAACTTGCTCTACTTCCATAAACACATCCATTCCCTAGCAAGAATGTCCTCTCCTTTGCCTTAATACATATCGTTTTATTTGCCTACTCATTTATTTTACTTACATACCTATTTTATTTATTAAAACCCAGTTTTTTGGTTTTGGGGGGTTTTTTTGGTACCGGGGTTTGAACTCAGGCCCTTGCACTTGCAGGGCAGGCAGCAGAACCACTGAGCTAAATCCCTGGCCCTTAAAACCCAGTTTTAACTCATTTCCTTCAGGAGTCCTTTCAGAAGCTGCCACTATACTATTTTTCAACTATTTAGTCTACTGCTTTGAAAAACTGCCCTTTGTCTATTTTACTTGTATAATCCACTCCAAAAGTATAAGATGTCACTACCCTTCTCCTAGATGCAGACATTCCAGTAGAGATTTTTTTTTTTTGGTACTGGGGATCAAACTCAGGACCTTGCACTTATGAGGCAGGTGCTGTGCCACTGAGCTAAATCTCCTGCCCAAGAGTGGGATTCTTAAAGAGATTCCTACCAGAAACTAGGACTGCTGAGAAACAGGACTGAATCCAAATCTGTGGTAGGGAAAGTATACAGTAAATCTAATTTGTCTTGTGCTCAAAGTCAGGAAGCAATCAAAAACTAATGTGGAGGCTTAAAAGGGACACATAAGGCAGTTTCAAGACAAAGCCTTGAGACAACTTTAATATCAAAAAGAAAAAAGTTAGGGGCCGGGGATTGAGCTCAGTGGTGCCACTGCCTGCCTCGCAAGCACAAGGTCCTGAGTTCAATCCCTGGTACCAAAAAAAAAAAAAAGAAAAAGAAAAAGTTCAAAGGTTAGTAACTTAAAGATGAGAAAGCAATAAACCATTAGAAATGACCCCAGAAAATTACTATTACCTATCTTTTTAGTAGGACGATTATAGAATTTCAGTATAAGATTTTTTTTTTTTTTTTTTTTTGGCGGTACCAGGGATCAAACTCAGGACCTTGCACTTAGAAGGCAGGAACGGTGCCACTGAGCTAAATCCCCGGCCCTTTAGTATAAGATTTTAGTAGGAAGATTATCATTTTAGGTGCGGCACAACTCATTCACCAACTGATGAGGAAAAACTCTTCCATTCTGAGGGTGTAGAGGAGGACATAGCTATTAAATTATAGAATTGGGGAGGTGAGTCTGCCATCATCTGCAACCTCCACTGAAACTGTCAAGCAAAGAGCATCATGAATGCTAAAATCCCTAGAAGATTATTAAGGAAATGTATATTATCACAGTGCAAGAGCAACACCTCAGAGTACATGCTGAATGCAAAATGAAAAATATACCTTTACAATGATGATTTGCTAGCAACCTCCTTAAGCAAGTGATCAAATTGAGAACCATCAGGAATGGAACAATAAAGCATTCTGGGCCTTCTGTTGTGATGTCAGGAGTGTTTAACTAGAAACTAACTGGACTTAACTAGACTTACTTTTTGGCTTACAGAAAATACAAGGGATAGAAAAACAAGTAAAGACACTATGAGGAAACAGAATCAGATTTTCAGAAATGCCTAACATTCTACAAGAAAGATAACTAGTCCCTTCAAAAAAAAAAAAAAGCTGGCAGCAAGAAAATAAAGATACACAGATGTTTCTAAATTAAAAGAATAGAAATGACAACTAAATGCTATATGTGAACTGATAGGATCCCGATTCCAAAAACTGAAATGGAAAAAAAATTGTCTGGACAGGTCTCCCTAAGTTGCCCAGGCTGTGCTCAAACTTGCCATCTTACTTACTGCTTCAGCTTTGCAGGGGGCAGGGATCAAAATTTCTTTTAGTTCCATTTTGCTTTGGTTTTTGAGACAAGATCTCACTATGTAGTCCAGGCTGGCCTTGAACTCACTATGTAGCGTAGGCTAGCCTCAAACTCAGAGCAATCCTCCTGCCTCAGCCCTCCAAGTGCTGGAATTACAGGTGTGCACCACTATACCAGGCTAACTCCAAAATTTTCTGAACAACATACTGGTACTCAAAGCTTCAGGTTTTCAGACTAGGGATGCTCAACCTGTACTATTGAAAGTCTTTGTTTGTTTGAAACTTTTCACACACAAAAAAAGGGAAACTCCATATTTGGGGGGTGGGGGGTACCAGGGATTGAACTCGGGTCCTTGAGCTTACAAGGCAGGCGGCAGAACCACTGAGCTAAATCCCTGGCCCTCCATATTATTTTTTTAATTCAAGGAAAAATAACTGCTTCTCTATAATGTTCACTAGCACCTTGTCACTTGTCTTTTTTTTAAAGTACTTCCTGTCTCTATAATTATAACATAAGCCCACTGAGGACAGTAAAGCCTTTAAAAATATTCCAAGTTAACAAATATGAAAATAGGCCAATAGTGCTGCTACTCATAAGTAACATAATACTAAATTGGCAAATAATAATAATAATAATAATCCTGTTAACATCAACTCCTAGCTAGCATATGAAACAATATATACTTTCTGATGACGTGGTTATAAGCACAATCACCTTGGAAAACAATTTAGCACTATCAAAATAAAGTTGAACACGTATCTTACGACCTAAGAGCTTTTCTCTTAAATGTATACCCAAGAAAAATTCTTGTATCAGGTATCAGGAGCTGGCTACAAAAATATTTAGAGCAGCACAGTTTATAACAGCAAAACCTGGACAACCCAAATTTCCATTAAGAGAAGAAAGAAAGGGGCCGGGAATTTAGCTCAGTGGTTCCACCGCCTGCCTCACAAGCCCAAGGACCTGAGTTGGATCCCCAGTACCAAAAAAAAAAAGAGAAGAAGAAAAAATTATAATAGATTTGTCAGAATAACATACATCAATGTAAATAATGAATGAGCTAGAGCTACTCTCAGGAAGACAATGTCAGACAATGAAAGTATGTTGCAGAACACATTTCGTTATTTCATTTACAAATATTTCAAAAACATCAAATCTAGGCCAGGGATTTAGCTCAGTGGTTCTGCCACCTGCCTCATAAGTGCAAGGACCTCAGTTTGATTGCTAGTACAAAAAAAAAAAAAAACTATCAGTCTTCAAAAGACAAAGCCCAACCCTATTTCCAGTTAAAATAATCAATAATAAAATCTCCACTCAGAGAAGAAAATCATGCCATGTCTAAAACCTAATGGTGCAATTTTACTAAATGATTTAAGCTTGTAACTTGATGAAAAATACATCTAAGAGTTTGCTATTAATACTGAAGACAAATCCTCACTAATAGCGAGTAGTAACCATGCCACTATTCTCTTATAACATATGTACTCACCTAAGCATTTGTGTCTGTCACTCGTACCAAATTTACTAAGACCAGACTAAAAATTCTGCAAATGTACCAAACACAAAAAAGACTTACCTAAAAAAACAACCAGTGACTAAAACCATTTCAGTCCACAAACTAAGTGAACAGTACTATATTAAGGTTACTTCCATTTCCAAGACCCCTTTAATTTCCAAAAAGATAAGGCTTAAGACTTGTATAAGTTGCTTATCTACCAACCAACAATGTTCATTTTCTACAAATTCTACTGTAACGTGAGTATGATTCAGGCTAAAACCTCACTGACCCCAGGAAGGCTCTCAAAGCAACAATGATCCACTAACTAAACTCATATAGAATTATGTTCTAGACAAAGACACAGAATCAACTTGGGATGTTTCAACCTGGGCTTATGTACCAGTTCTACCATTATTCTATGATCCTAAATAAAAATGATTTAAATTTTATAGGAATTAATTGAGATTTAAACAGAGTGAAAAAAAATCGCAGAAACAAAATTCAATTATCAGTAAGTAAATGACAGAACATCAGTAACAGTATAGTATTCCTTTACGAAGAACAATGCAGAGGTAGTCATGACAAGAAATTCCCAATATATTAAGGTACAGGATCACAAGATACCCTAACATTATGTATATTACGGTGTGCTTTCTATAAAAACATATATGCACCCAGATGAACATTAGAATATATAAACACACATACAAGAGTACACACAAAAATGTTCCCAGCAACTATCTCTGCATAACTTGTTTCACTTACATTTTCTATCTTTCTACAATAAACGATTAGCAAAATTATTTGTTTTTTAAAAATCATAACCATTCCATACCTTCCAGCTATCCTTTTACTTAGGGTCTTCAATAGTTGTACTCAAATTTCACTAACATACAGCAATAAGGGTAGCCTGAAGTAATCTGAAGGATTTAAAGAAAATGCCCATTTAAAAAAAAAAAAAGGGAGAGATGAAATGGGGAAGACGAGTTCCAAAATGCCAGAGCAGTGAGTGGCAGCAACTCAGCTTCTCCTGGACAAAGTGTCTAGAGTCTGGAAAATAATATCTAGGAGAGAAACTGGAGTAGAGAATACACAGGAACCACAAGGGAACTGACAGAGGAGAAGAAAATAGGATTAAGTGACACAGAAGAAACAGATCACACTGTGGAGGAGAGACCACACAGTACCCTCAACAGCAGCGCCTAGCTGCCAGCTGGGATGCAAACTGAAACTAACAACTTTTCTACTCAGTTTGAGACTGCAAGTTTTCTGTAGTTGGAGCCAGCAGGAAGAACAGGAGATACTGCTTCCGGAGCGGCCCTCCACAATCAACCAAGTGACACTGGTACAAGCACCAGAAGCTACAGTGTGCAGAACAGGAGCTAGTTGAACACCACTATAGGAAAGGCTTGGTGTTTGAACCTGGGTCCCACAACAGCTCTTGGCTGCTTCACACTGCCAAGTTCCCAGAGTGGATGAGGGAAGGACAGCCATGGGAGACTGGTGGCAGTTGGAGAGCAGACTGGGGGGAGTACTGTTGATTGCACAGGGGCTGGAGAAAACAAACCTGGCTCTTATAATCAGAAGCCAGTTTCAGCCTGAGCTACATGGGATTGGAAGCTCACATTGTTGTGTTGTTCCCACTGTAAGCAGATCTCTACACCCAGCACCGTTCTGGGGGCAGACTGCCACCTTACACTTCCAGCATGAAGAGAGACACATCTTGGCCTGAGCTCTGCTCCTTAACCCACCCGAGGAAAAGAGCCACGCATCCAAAACGATGGAAGACTTTCTTTTACTATTCTTTGATTGTATTATTTTTCATTTTAACTTTTTTTACTTCAGTTTTTTTCCTTCTGTACATTTTCCCCCAGTTTTATTCTATTATTTTACCCTTTTTTCTTTTATGAGTGTGTCTGTGTATGTGCTTCTCTTCCTCTTGCCTTTTTTCTCCCAATATAGGTTACAGACTAAAAGAGTTCTCCCTTGTCCCTTTATCTCCCTCCCACTTTTAACCATATCTCGTCACCTAACTTCTCCTGTGTTATATTCATTCTCAAACTTTCTTCCTCTCCACCTTTTCATTTGCCTCCCTTCAACTTTTTCTCTAATACTGTACATCATAGAATCTTTTCCCATCCCTATTTCCCACTACCAATTTTGTACTCCACTTTTCATGTTATTCTCTTCTAAATATAAATTATATACCCTTACCATCAATAGGATCATTTGCCCTCCTCCTATTTCCTCCTTCCCACAGCACAGAGCTACAGACAGACAGAAAGAAAAAAATAAAGAATGAACCTTTTTTTCCTTTTCTTTTTCTCTTCTCTCCATCCCTCTGAGATTACCCAGTCTCCAAACCCCTGGGCTTTAGATAACTGATTCTATAAAATTACTGTTGATGCTATTTTTCACCAGTAGAGGAGACACAACCATGCATTTAGTATACATTTTTTTAAAGACAATTCACTGTACATATTTTATTTACAGTTTTGTACACTGTCTTAATATGAATGGGACTGCTTTTCTACTTGAGCCATTTTTAACCAAAGCAAAATAACCTAAGTAATACAAAGTATTAAAATACAGCATAAAGATACAAAAACAGACATCTAATTCTAGTTAGGAATGTAGTTATGATGTTACTTTTTTTATAATCCACAATTGTGTTTAGGAAATCACACATAGATCACCGATTTGAATGAAATGCATAAATTTGTAGCAAAGCTTTGTAGCTATAAAAAAAATTACCAAAGAATGCACAAAATTAATGTTTATTCCACCCTCGTGTCATATTCCTGGATCCTTTACCAATGTTACATGAGGAAAAAACAATAGCAAAACAAATGAAAAACTGCAATCAGAATCACTAATATTATTAAGTAGGGAAACAAATAAATTAAAATCTAGCAGCCATCTGCAAGAGTACAGCAAAGATAATGCTGTCAAAAGAAACAAAGAAAATTGCTAGAAAACTGTATGCATCATACTCTTCCAAACCAGCAAAATATGCTCCTGCATACAATGGAACATAACGTTTTTCTTCCTGTTAAGGTACAGAAATACAAGCTCTTTTTTGAGTATTGTAAATCGGTAAAATGTGTTTGTAATGGTAATTCTACTAAGCTGTTACAGAGTGGACCAGAACACATTTATGGATTCTAGAGATGCTGTGTACTATAATTCTTTGACTGGGATGGTGGATACTCTAGCAAAAATTAAAAAACAAAACAAAACAAAAACCACAAATGTACAAGACAAAGGCAAATGAGACTTCTCTTTTATCTTAGCAACATTTAGATGGAATCAAATTTAAATGCAGTCCACTCTGCTTTTGAAGAGGCTTTGGTTCAGCTCCCAAATCTCGACTGCTTGACGCAGTCTCCTATGAGAACACTCAGAAGGTGTCTTCTTAAACAACAAACCTATTTTTAGTGGTGGAGCCGCTCTTAGTAGCTGTGTCAGCATGGGACTGATAACCAATCACTATCTTTCCTTGTATACTCTCCCTATATGTTGAACAGCCTCTCTGTTCTCACATTCAGTAGTCCATATTGCTATCTTATCACCTTTAGCTCTAACATTAACAACAGTTCCACACACATCATCACTGTAGTCATCAAATGATTCTCCAATAAGGCACAGCAGCTTACTGCCTCTAGCCAAAAGCGATCGAGGTCACTTCGTCTCTGCTGTTTGTTCAATGTGATTAGCCATCATCCTCCGCGTTTATTTTTCTCATCTTCCCACATGGGCTCAATACCATCCTTAAAAAGTGAGTAGCCACAGCCAGGCATTAAATTACTAGACAACTGGATATGGTTGTACAGAGCTTAAAAGTCTTCAACAGTATCAAACTTAGAGATCAGTTGAAGGTTTGCTTGCCAAGTTTTACTTTTATCATTTTTTTAAAAACCAGAGTACCCATCTGTTCTAAAGAGGATGTTTAACATAGTGCTCTGGGTTAGCAACCTCCTGGTTAGATTCTGTTTTCTTCTCTTCTGCAGGTGGGAGATTAGGAGTAGTGGTGGTTTCCAGTTCCACAGTCGCCATCTTAGATAGATCTGATCACACCGCATTTAGTATACATTAACTGTGAGTCAAGACTTGGGTTGTTATCATGCTTACAATGTAACTGTGGATTTCCTTTAGTAGCTAAAGGGAGACCCAACACAGGGTCTCATGGTATGTTATTTCTCAACTAGCCCTGATAGAAACCACTGTAACTGATTACCTTGTTATTGCTGTAGCTGATTTGATTGCACAGGAATAATCCTGATTCAGTGGACAGTTTAGTGCCAGTGAACTTGTCTGCTGAATCCACCATCACATCCAGGGAGAAGGACAGCAAGAGTTCCTAACACAAGAACTCAGACAAGATCAGACTCTGCCAGAATCCCTGCATCCTGGCAGAAAGAAGTCCTGAATCTGAGTTAACATCAGTATGGCAGTGCAGGGATCAGAGGAGTTACTAGGATGTGAGCACTCAGACTCTGGCGAAGAAGATACTTGGGAATCACATATGCACTGTGTCATTAGAATATTTAATCTGTGTTCCCATCAGAAATCTTATTGGTGAGGGCCGGGGATTTAGCTCAGTGGATCCAGTGCCTGCCTTGCAAGCACAAGGTCCCGAGTTCGATCCCTGGAACCAAAAAAAAAAACAAAGAAATCTTATTGGTTTAACTTTTTGTACATGTCTTGATTTATTTAGTAACATGGGGTTCTATTATGTTCATTTATGGTTTCATGTATATATTAGGTTGTATACTTGTTCTTTCTTAGGCTCTGATTTAACAGGTATTTAGATTCTCTCCCTCATCTCAGCTCTCTATACGGTCTCTTCATCCCAAATCTCATTCTTGCCCCCACAAAATACCCTCTGAGAACTCTCAACACAAACCCTTCAACTTGACTAAAAGATCCCCAATAAAGTCAGACCCCACATCAACCTCTTCTTCTCATCTACCACTACTCCTTCAAACCCCCCTAGTGTCTAACACTCCTCATCCAAACCACTTTCCATTCTCTCCACCTCACCCTACCTACCTCATGGCAGAGCAACCACAAGTAATAAATTGTCATCCTCCACAGAGAATAGACAAAGGAGGGAAGAGTGCCTGCAAGGACTATCATATAGAAGGGTTGCAAGACTGAATCTGTGGATACTGTTATAAACAGAAGCAATTCTTTTGGCAAAACATAAGGACTGAGTTGAAATCACTTAAATAACAAAACGAGTAAATACTAGCACTGGACCTACAAAGTTGAAAATTACTTACAGGGAGGCAACAGCCTACTAAAAATCTTCATATAGTGGTTCTGCCACCTGCCTCACAAGCACAAGGACCCGGGTTCGATCTCCGGTACAAAAAAAAAAAAAAAATCTTCATATAAGCCACAAACTCTCCTTGCTTCTCTAGTCCCCAACATGCAGTAAACCCCACCACCACCAAAAAAGGAGAGGAAAAAAGAGGGGGCCATATACAACCTTTAAAAAAAGATAACAAACAGATACAAGTAGGAGAATGTAGAAGGAAACAGAACTTTGAAGCCCCTTACCCAAGGCAGAGCAAGGAGTCACAAACAAATACAAGGTAGCAGAAATCTATGAAAAGTTCTTAGAAGGGATGAAGAAAATAGATGAGTTGAAAGAAAATGAGCCAAAAGTTCACAACAATTTCACTTAATACATCCACGGTGAATTTTGGGGAAATAGGTAAAAAACTGGACGAGCTAACCAAAATAGTTCAAAATTTGAATGACAGATTCAACAAGGATATGAATCCTCAAAGAGATGTCAGACAGAAATTCCTGAAATAAAAAACTGTATAGAATTCATACACTGTAGAAATGACCAATGTGAAGACAAGACTATCCGATGTTAAGGACAAAATAGTAAATTAGAATGAAGAGCTCAAGGGCCGGGGATTTAGCTCAGTGGTTCCAATGCCTGCCTTGCAAGCTATGGACCCGAGTTTGATTCCCAGTACCAAAAAAAAAGAATGAAGAGCTCAAAGAAGCCAAAAAGAAAATAAGACAAGAGAAGACAATCCAGCAACTACTAGATGACAACAAGAAGTCCAACCTAAGGCTAATCAGAGAGGAAAACTAGCAGATAGTGCAGGTGGATTCAGTAACATGCTCACAGAAATTATGGAAAGAAATTTCCCAAATATAAGAAAAAGGATTTTTTTTTTAAAAAACCTGATTATAGCACTTTATTTTCAATCAGTAAACTTTATAAACCAAAAAATTGTAATCTTACACTTATTTACGATTACTTACTTTAAATAATTTTTATTTTATTTACTAACATATTAAATCAAATCCATATTTTATTACTAACAAAATATTAAGAAATCAAATCCAACAGTGTATAAAAAAAATTATACATCATGTGTTAGTTACTTTTCTCTCATGGATGAGACAAAATACCCGACACCCAAAGTTAAGAGGGAAGGGGTTTTTTTGGCTTACAGTCCATAGAGGTTTCAGTCCATAATGGCTGGCTCCAAGACTAAGATGGCAAACAAACATCACAGAAGAGAAACAACATGGCACTTACAAGGTAGCAAAGGCAACAAGGGGGAGTTTAACATCATCTTTCTGCCCTTTTTATCTTATTCAGGCTACCAGGATTAAGGCAGTGTCAAACTATTTACTCACATATAGTGGTTTAGTAATCACACTCTTAACCCCAGCATCACACACTCCAGATTCAACTACTTCTGAAAAAGAAAGTCCCCCCTCATCTGCAAGAGGCTTTGGGGGGGCATCTAAACACAAACCATAACAAAACATGACCAAGTAGAATTATCCCAGTTATGCAAGACTGGTTAAACATTTGATAGTTATTGTAACCATCACATCAATAAAGAAAAAAAAAAATCACACAAATTACTAATCAGTACAGAAAAAGTCTTTCACAAAATTAAACACCAATTAATCATGAAAAAACCTCAGTAAACTAGGAATGGAAGGGAAATTTCCTCACCTTGATACAGAACATCTATAAAAAAACCCTCCTTCATGCACAATGATAAAGAATATCTACATCCTACATGATAGGAAACAAGGTGCTTTCCTACTTAGACAATATATTCTAAGAGCATAACATGCAAGGATACCTCCCCTTTCACCAATCGCTCCCTACATTGTACTAGAAGTCCTAGCTAATGCAATTAAACAAAAAAGGAGAGATATATAAAATTCTATATATATACATCGCTTCTCAGACTTTTGGCTAAGATCAAATGTAAAATTATATATATATGTATATGTATGTATGCATGTATATGTATGTATACATATGTATATGTGTGTGTGTGTGTATATATATATGGTTCCGGAATCGCGGAAAGAAATGTACAGAGACACAGAAGTTGGGTAAAAAAACAAAGCCTTTACTAGCAAGCAGGCAGGACCGCCAGAAACTCCTCTGATCAATGTCCGCCCCATCCTTGGCTTTAACATTTCCTTTTATATCTTCTTTTAGCCATTACCTCATTCCTGGTGGTCTTAGTAAAATTTCTGTTTCTCTTTTACAACTAGGTGCTGCTAATGGTTATAGTCACAGACATATAACAAACAGATGGCGCCTAAAACACATACATTGTAAACTACCCAAACCTTTCTACTTCACTTTTCTCCAGGTTAAATGTTATCTACAGCTAGGTTACAGGTCAAAGGTTCAGGGCCATCACCTTAAACAATAAGAGTTACGGGGAAGGTAAATCTTAAAGGAATGTATTACTTATTCTACTTCAGCTACCTTAATAACTAACCTATAGTTTAAATTTTCTCTATCAATATATCTCATATGTATATTATGTATATGAAAACATGATATTTACTAAGGCAGTTAAGACTACTAAACAAATATGAGCCTTAGGGAACTTTGTTCTTAAATCTTTTGGACATTTTTTTCTGCCTTATACCTCCAGGCAAAAACACTATTATTGACAACATCAAAACCCAATGTACCTTGGCACAACCTGGAATCCAAGCTACTCAAAAGCTAAGGTAGGAAGATCACAAGTTCAAAGCTAGCCTGCTGAGACCCTATCTCATAATAAGGGGTTGGGATACAGCTCAGTGGCAAAGTGCTTGCCTAGCATGTGCAAGGCCCTGGGATCAATTTCCAGTATTACCAAAAAAAAAAAAAAAAAGTAATATATACAAAATTATGTTTTTATGTCTAGAAAACATTTATTATATTGGTAATAGGATTAAGGCCTGCCAATTTCCAATACAGTCTTTACCCCCTGGTGAGTGTGCTTACTATATAGCCTCTTTTTGAGAGCATGTACAGAAGAGATGAAGAGATGATCCTGCTCAGAAAGGATTCCCAGGGAGCATTATGCTAGGGATCAGAACTTCAGAATGACCAGCTCGGTCTACTTCTGTCACAATGCTTATCAAAGGGCAGCAGCATGCAGCCTCCATAGCCTAGGTCTTTTAACCACTTAATCTTGGCCTAGTGGGGCTCACTGAGGCTCCACTGACTAGAGGATGCTGTAGCACAGTACTGGTTGGCATTCATATAATAATAGCAGTGATCTAGACACTTCATGCCCAGGGGCTGTCATTTTAATTTGTCCCTCTTAGTTTTTGCAAAGTATTGGCAGAGCTCCTCCATGACTTCAACATTGCTCAGGTTGAGTTCTACCTCTCCCTTTGACTTCTCATCTCCTTCTCTTTGAACAAAGCTTAGTCTTTCCTTGTGGCTGCTGGATCCTACTGCTGCCATGTGGATGCTGCCCAGACCTTCTGTAACACATAGGTAACCTCACTGGGAATCCTGGGAGGCTAGGTGATATCGCCTTATAAAAACATCAGGGAAGATATGCATGAAGGAAGTACCATGGAAAATTGAAGTAATGTTCAATGGCCTTCCTGTATGTTTCTGGTAGCTTCACACCCAAGCCATAGCTGGACAATGTTGCCTGTATCTTGCATACACAAGAAGAGAATACCAAGATTCAACAGCTTTTGATGTTGATGCCTTTGCTGCCATCTGATTGTGAAAGTGCAAATGGACACTGAAACTCTTGGGCTTGTGTGCATTTTGCAGATCCTAAGCTGTGGGCAAGCAGGTATTTTTCAGTGGAAAGAAAGATATTAAAGTGGGATGAAGCTTCTGGACATTGTTTTTCTCTCTGCTTTTATTTGCAAGGAAATTCATGTGGCCCTTCTCTAGCAACCTTATAAAATATATTCTTTTGTATCTGAATCTAACCCCTGCTTTTCCTGTGGTCCAATTTATGAATCTTTTTCTTTTTTTTGGTACCAGGGATCAAACTCCCTTGCACTTGCAAGGCAGGTGGCAGAACCACTTAGCTAAATCCCTGGCCCTGAATCTTTTCATTCTTAATCCCGTTATTTAAGTATTTCTCAACTACGGCAAAGACAATATATAAAGGAAGGAAGGCAGGCAGGCAGGCCTGAAGACCACAAAAAATTTGACACAAAAGAGCAAACAGTTCGGTATGGTGGCACATGTCTGTAGTCTCAAATATTTGGGAGGCTGAAGCAGGAGGCTCCTCAGTTGAATGCCAGCCTGGGCAACACAGTTAGACCCAATCTGAAAATAGCTGAGTTCCAGACATACTTTGGATTCAATGCTTCTCCCTATATGAACTCATAGCATAGTCCATTATTGAAGGTACAGTAGAGTTTCAATGCACAGCCATGAGCTTGTGACACTCTAATAGAACTCTTTACCTCTTCATCTCCATCGACCAACAACTCAGTATTATTGCTATAAATTCTTACCACGACTATGTCTTCCATGGTATTACCAAGTAACAATAAGCCAATAAGTTTATTTGTGATTTCATCTGTGAAGAGCTGCAGAGTCACCTCCTGGGGGTTCCAGTGTGGTCCAGGTGTTGCAGGATACTCAGGGGCCCCTCCTGGCAGCACTGCTCCTCTTTTCTTTTTTTTTTTTGTACCAGGGATCGAACTCAGGTCCTTGCACTTGCGCAGCAGGCAGCGAAACCACTGAGCTAAATCCCTGGCCAGCACTGCTCCTCTTGATCACAAACCATGCCATTCAGCTTGGGCACCTTCAGCAAGCAGGGATGGAACATGGACGTAATTGGCCATGCCCCAGGCAGTGGCGGAGACAATGACCACGATGACCATGACAACCACCACCACCACCACCACCACCACCACCACCTCAAGAACAGCGGGTGCTGACAGGCTGGTGGTTCCTTCCATCTGGGGCACCCTCACAATAGGACGGGGACATTTGGGTGGACAGGCAAGCAATGGCAGGACTGCTGGAGGTGGTACCATGGCCGAGCCAGGTCTGGACAGCAGCGAAACTGAACCGTGGCTGCTCAAAGGCAAGAATCCCAAGAAAATAGTTTAAAATACAAATAAGCAACCCTTATAGAACACGAAACAATAAATATAATGAAAGGAAAAGTTCACCAAGACATATACTTATTAAATTCCCAGATATCCAGAAGAAAAAATTTTAAAGGCAGCCAGAGAAAAACAAAACAAAACAAAAAAACCACATATAAATCACAGCAGACTTCTCAGTACAAATTCTAAAGGCCAGAAAAGCTTGGAGTGAAGCATTTCAAGCCCTAACAGCAAGTAACTCCCAACCCAGAGTAACTTACCTGACAAAGCTATCCTTCAAAATAGATGGAGAGAAAAGGTTTTCCCATGAAAAAGACCACCTCAGAAGTTAAATGAGTGCTAAACCAGCTCTAAAGAGTTAAGAATACTGTCAACAGAAACAACGAATCCAACATAGATAAAAGCAGAGGAAACTACTGAGGCCAATGGATAAACAGCAACAACGAAAATCAGGAAAAGATGCAGCAGCCTACCTTGAAAGCACAAGGTCCTTAGTTCGATCAAAATCAGGAAAAGAAAAACAAATGACACACCAATAGATAAAGAAGGCAGTGACAGTAAATAACTAACACAACACAGTAATATCTCTCAATGTTAACAGCCTCAGTTCTCCAATTAAAAGACACAGACTGGCAGACTGGACCAAAAATAGAATCCAACAACCTGCTACATTCAAGAAACTCATCTAATCAATCCAAAAAGATATTCATAGACTAAAAACTAGAAAACAGAAAACATTTCATGCACTAGGACCACAAAAACAACCAGGGGTAGCAATTCTAATATCAGACATGGTAAACTTTAATTTAAAACTGATTAGAAGAGACAAAGAACATCACTATATACTATTTAAGGGAACAATCCAACAAGAAGAGATAACACTGATAAACATATATGCACTGAAGGACCCTAGTTAGCAAGACAGACTCCATATTGCTGCTTGACCCACCTGCCTGCCCTTTAGATGAACTCAGAAGGAGGAAGCTTAAACACTTCCTCCCCTTAGAAAGTCTCTCTGGAAATAACAATCAACTATTGTTTTACAAATGTTCTAACAGCAGGACGTTCCGCTTCTGTACCTTTTGCTTGCTTTACTAGTTCTATCCTATAGGGGGGCCTAGAAACAGTTGGCCTCAAAGGTGTATAAAACATGTTTGTCAACCCCCAGTCGAGGCTAGAGTCGTATGCTCGGCTGGGGTCCCGGCCGGTAATAAACTCCTCTGTGGGTTTAATGTCGGTCTCTGGTTGGTTCTCTCTCACTGGGTGTAACATGCACCAAATACTGGACCTCCTATCGCCATAAAACAAAAACTGCTGAAATTAAAAGATCAAATAAACATTAACACAATCATAGTAAAAGATTTTAAGACCCCGTTCTCCCAAAGCGATAAATCAATTAAACAAACAACAAAAAAATTTCAGAGCTGAACTACAGCCTTGAACATACGGACTTCATGGATATATACAGAGTATTCTACCCCTCTACAACAGAGAATACATTCTTTTTAGCAGCATGTGGTACTCTTTCCAAAATCACATACTAATCCTCAAAGCCTGCTTAAGTAAACATAAAATAAAAATTGCCTCATATCAGACCACTGTGCAATGAAAATAGAAATCAATGACAGAAGAATTTTCAGATGGTAAAAAAAAAAAAGCTCCTGGAAAATTAGTAATATACTCCTAAACAACCAATGGGTCACAGAAGAAATTTAAAATTTTTTGGACGTTAATGACAATGCCGGTACAACTCATTGAAACCTCTGGGACACTATAAAAGTAGTTCTAAGAAAAAAATTCATCACAATTAATGCTCACATTAGGAAAACGGAGCAAGCTCAAATGGACAACCTTATGAGAAATCTTAAGATACATGAGAAACAATAAACAAGCCCCAAACTGAAATAGAGGAGGGAAATTATAGAGAGCAGAAATCAATGAAATTGAGATTTTAAAAACAGTGAAAATGGGGCCAGGGATTTAGCTCAGTGGTTTAACCACCTGCTACACAAGCACAAGGACCCGAGTTCAATCTCCAGTACAAAAAAAAAAAAAAAAAGTGAAAAGAAAAAAACCCAACAAATCAAAGAGCTAGTTCTTTGAAAGAATAAATAAAATAGATAAGCCCCTAGCCAGACTTACCAAGAGAAAGTGTGAAAAGATATCAATGCAATTAGAAATGAGAAAGGAGAAATCACAACAGACAATGTAGGAACTCAGAAGATAGAAACTACTTCAAAAATTATATTCCTAGGCCCAGGGATTTAGCTCAGTGGTTCCGGCGCCTGCTTCACAAGCGCAAGGTCCCAACTTCGATCCCCGGTACCAAAAAAAAATAAATTATATTCCAACAATTTAGCAAATTTTAAAGAAATGGACAGATTCCTAAACACATACAAGTTACTGAAACTAACCCAAGAAGATATAAATATGCTTAACAACCCAACAACAAGCAATGAAACTGACACAGTCATAAACTACCACCTTTAAAAAAAATAACAGGATTTGATGATTTCACTGCTGAATTCTACAAAACCAGTAAGGGTGTTTTACCACCAATACTCCTCAAGCTCTTCAAAGAAAATGAAAGAGTTGGAGCACTCCCAAACTCATTTATGGAAGCCAGTATCACTCTAATCCCAAAACCAGATAAAAGACCCCAGTAAAAAAAAAAAAAAAAATTTATAGGCCAATCTCCCTATTGAACACAGATGCAAAAATTCTCAACAAGATATTAGCAAACAGAATGCATCACATTATCAAAAAGATCAAACATACATTCACCCCAGAGATACAAGGATGGTTCAACATATATAAATCAAAAGATGCAATAAATACATCATATAAACAGAAGCAAAGCCAAAAACCATATCATATTAACAGATGCAGAAAAGGCTTTTTAAAAAATTCAATACCCCTTCGTGATAAAAACCCTGAAGAGCCAGAGATGTAGTTCAGCAGCACAGTGCCTGCCTGGAAAAAAAAGGGGGGGGGGAATCAAACCTGAAAACAGGTATAGAGGGACCATACCTGAATATAAGAAAAGCTAAACATAACAAATCAACAGCCAGCATCATACTACATGGGGAAAAACTAAAAGCATTTCCCCTAAAATCAGGAACAAGACAAGGACGTCCACTATCACCTCTGTTATTCAACACAGTACTTGAAATATTACCCAGAGAAATTAGGCAAGAGAATAAATAAAAGATACATAAAGAAAAAGAACTAAAATCATCATTATCTGCAGATAACGTTACTGTACATAGAAGATCCAAAGAACTCCACCCAAAAACTCTTAGAAATAATAATGAACTTCAGAAATGGAGCAGGATATAAGATCAACACACAGAAATCATTAGCATTTGTGTACAGCAACAATGAACAGGATGAGAAGAAAATTATGAAAATAATACCATTCACAGTAGCTTCAAGAAAACTGAAATACCTAGGAATTAACCTAAGCAAGGAAGTGAAAGACCTCTACAAAGAAAACTACAGTACTCTAAAGAAAGAGACTGAACAGGACATCAGAAAATGGAAAGATGCCCCTTGCTCCTGGATAGGCAGAATCAATATTGTCAAAATGGCCACACGCCCAAAATTGTTATACGGATTCAATGCAGTCCCAATCAAAATACCAATAACATATTTTACAGTCTACAAAAAACAATTCTAAAATTCACATGGAACCAGAAGAGAGACCCAGAATAGCAAAAGCAATTTTTGGCAACAAGACCAAAGCAGGAAGCATAGCAATACCTGACTTCAAGCTATATTACCAAGCAATAGTGATAAAAAATGGCTTGGTTCTGGAAGAAAACCAGATACATGGGTCAATCGAACAGAAGTGAGGATACAGAAACTTCCCCTGACACATTCAGCTACTTGATCTTCAACAAAGGGGCCAGAAGCATATGTTAGCTGAAAGACAGGCTATTCAATAAACGGTGCCAGGAAAACTGGTTATCCGTGTGCAGAAGATTCAAACTGGACCCTTATCTCTCACCATACACTAAATTAAATCAAAATGGATCAAAGATCTAAACATTAAAACAGAAACATTAAACCTACTGGAAGATAAAATAGGTAAAATACGACACAGGTATAGGAAAAGATTTTCTAAACAGAATCTCAACTGCACAAGAAATAACAGTAAGAATCAAAGAAATGGGATATCAGACTAAAAAGCTTCTGTACAGCTTTTTAGCCAAACAGTAAAGACAGAATAGGAAAAAAATTCTGCCAGCTATTCCTCAGACAGTGGACTAATATCTAGAAATTACAAAAAATTCAAAAAATTTAAACTACCTAAACTTAAAGATCCAGTCAAGAAATGGGCAAGAGAAATGAACAGACACTTCATAGAGGAAGAAATACTAGTAATTAACAAATATATGAAAAAATGGTCAACATCTCTGGCCATTAGAGAAATGCAAATTAAAACAATGTTAAGATTCCACTTTACTCCAGAAAGAATACCAATCATTAAGAAATCAAACAATACCAAATGCCGGCAAGACTGAGGTGAAAAGGACCCTTTTTCATTGTCGGTGGGAACATACACTAGTATAACCATTATGGAAATCAGCATGGAGATTTCTCACAGAACAGAAATTAGAAATTCCATATGACCCAGCAATCCCCTTGCTGGGTATCTTTCCCAAAGAGCTTAAGACATCATACTACAGTAATACATGTGTACCAGTATTTATAGCAGCACAATTAATAACAGCTAAATCCTGGAAATAGCCTGTATACCCATCAACAGATGACTCAACAAAGAAAATGTGGTATCTATCTATAATGGAACAGTACTCTGCTATAAAGAATGACAGATTTGAGACATTTGCGGGAAAATGTATACACCTGGAAAATACCATGTTGAGTGAAATATACCAGACACACAAGGTTAAATACCATGTGGTATCTCTCATTTGAGTGAGGCAAAGTACAGAGAGAATTATGAAAGATGGATAGAAGGGGACTAGGAGACAGATCTCTGCAACAGGGAAGTGGTCCAAAGGAAAAAGTACAAGAGGTGAGGAGGAAGGGAAGAGGAAATAAGTAGAATAAAGATATACCCTGTACAAGAACCTAATAACCTCAATTAATGCAAACATTATGTCATAACATTAGCTAAGATCAATAATATCAACAAGAATGAAAAATGGGATAGGAAACTGAAGGAGGAGGGAGGATAGGGAGGGGAGGATAGGGAGGGAGGAGGAAGGAGGGGATAAAAAATGAGTTGTGGTATATAAATGTAACCACTCCCCAAGATGACTGTAAACTACATGAATTCCAAACATGTACTAATAAAATTTAAAATTTTTTTTAAATGAAAAATAAAACAATATGGCAATAGCTACACTGATAAGGATGATGAGTTCCAGAAACACCTACATTTCCAGGAACTTTGTTATGGAAGGTGAGTTTCAGAGGGAAAGGCTACATTTCAAAGATGCTGTATTTTTCTGTTTTGGGTTGTTTTTTTTTTTCTGGTACCAGGGATCAAACTAGGGACCTTGTGCTTGGGAGGCAGGCAGCAGAACCACTGAGCTAAATCCCCGGCCCTCAAAGATGCTATATTTCCGGTTGTTGAACCATCCTTGCATCCCTGGGATAAATCCTACTTGGTCGGGGTGTATGATCTTCTTGATGACTCTCTGTATTCTGTTTGCCAGGATCTTGAGGATTTTTGCATCTATGTTCATTAGGGAGATTGGTCTGTAGTTTTCTTTTTCGGTTGGGTCTTTCCCTGGTTTTGGGATCAAAGTAACACTTGCTTCCAGGAATGAATTTGGAAACCTTGCTTCCCTTTCGACTTCCTTGATGAGTTTAAAGAGTAATGGCATTAGCTCTTCTTTAAATGTCTTGTAGAATTCAGCAGTGAAGCCGTCAGGACCTGGGCTTTTCTTTGTTGGTAAGTTTTATATTACATTTTCAATTTCACTCATTGTTACTGGGGTATTTAGAATTTCTACATCTTCATTTAATTTTGGCAATTCGTATGTATCTACAAATCTGGCCATTTCTTCTGTGTTTTCCATTTTATTAGAATACAGGTTCTCGAAGTAGGTATTGAGGATACTCTGGACTTCTGCTGGATTTGTGGCTTCACCTTTTTCATTCTTAATTGCATGAATCTGTGCCTTTTCTTTCCTTTTTTTGATAAGGTTGGCTAAAGGTTTATCGATTTTATTTATTCTTTCAAAAAACCAACTCTTTGATTCATTTTTTATATCGTTCTCTTAGTCGCCAATGCATTGATTTCTGCTCGGATCTTTATAATTTCCTTTCTTGTATGAGCTTTGGGTTTGTTATGCTCTTCTTTTTCTAGGAGCTTG
Source organism: Heterocephalus glaber (assembly GCF_000247695.1). The sequence goes on from NW_004625024.1 coordinate 150,473, forward strand.
AGGTTC
>NW_004625024.1:153263-166776 GCF_000247695.1 Heterocephalus glaber
TAAATGGATGCATATTGAGGCCATACTCTTAAGTGAAATAAATAGGACACACATGTGTAAATACTGAATAGTTTCTCTAGTGTGAGAAATTGAAAGTGTAGATAGGGATGAAAATGGGCTGGGGATTTAGCTTAGCGGTTCTGCTGCCTGCTGCACAAGCGCAAGGACCCGAGTTCGATCCCCGGTACCGGAAAAAAAAAAAAAAAAAAAAAAAAGGATGAAAATGATTAAAATGAGTAACTGATAATCTGCAATAAGAAAAGGTCCAAGGGTTTGGGGATGGCAGGAGGGGAAGGGGAAAGGAAATATTATAAGAAAGAAAAAAAAAATGGAATCAAACTCTGTGTCAATAGGGAAGGGCGGAGGGGGTTAAGGGTGCACAGGTAATGGGAGAAAAAATAAGAACTAAGATACATCACGTTCTGGTACAAACACCTAATGATAAATGTAAATGTATTTTATACTTAAAATATACCAATAAACATATATATAAATTTTTTAAAAATAGATGCTACATTTCTAAAGGGTAAATCCTCACTTTTCAACTCCATTCTGCAAATCACCAACCATACTCTTTCGGGAGAGTGAACATTACCTTGTCATTGCCTCTTTGAAAAGACTTGTAAGAATTTGTCCAAAATATTCATAAACAAACAATATCCTCCTCCCTGAGCATTTTCAAACTTTCCTTGGAACTGTTTTTAATAGTACATATGAGGTCATATACATCATAAAATCATTTACTGAATACTGTGCTAGGCACTTTACTCTCCTTTATTCACCCACCCTCAAAGATGCTCCATTAGTCCTCTCACAAATTAGGAGAGGACTTATACAAGGACCTGGGAGAAATTTTAAGCAGGTCATATTTTACAAATCTGTATCTTATTAAATATACAATATAATGTAAAAGTGAAAAGAGCTAATATTTATTAAGTTTACCTGTATGTCAAGTGTATCACATACTTACATTCAGTAGTTACTATTAATGGTTTTGCTTTTAAAAAGATAACTGAAAAGAGAAATTAATTGCCCAAAGTCACCAGCTAGTAAAAGATGGAGTTGTGACTCAAATGCAACAGTCTACCCTCTATTCTGCCTTTTGATACTTTATTCACTGATTCAAACCTGTTGACTATTTACTGTGTATTGAGTATCATACTAGGAAATGAGCAGAACCATTAAAAAAGACAGCTTATTCATGAAGCTCACCTTCTGATTCAACGACATTTGCTTTCTAACAAATACAGTAAGATAGTTACAGATTGTATATGTTATAAAAGAAATGAAGTGATATGACACAGTAACTGAGAAAAGCTAACTTCTGTTATGACATTATAGAAAGGCCTCCTATCATTGTTCTCTTAGTTCACAAAATCCAATTGGCCAGACAGCCACACTGGAACCCAGGAGCAAAAGGTAGAAAGAAGACAGACCACTCCCAGTGGAAATGATTGGAAGTGGCAAGGAAAAGCCTTAGTTTCATCATAAATGTGGAAACAGACTTGGAAGTTACAGTAACCTGATCAAGCCCCTTAATCAAGGGGCTGAAGAGCTGTGATTTCAGATAACAGGTGACTTTTGGATAAGGACAGTGTAAACACAGCCTGACTAGAGTGAGAGAATCTAGTGTCTTCACAGTAGTGGAAACTGCATTATGGGGCAAAGTATAACCAGACAATAGAAAAAACAACTGCTCTACAACGGTCTTGTTTGGTTAATTTTTTGCAGATGTTTGATGGCAAGATAAAGAATTACAATAGAGAAATGAGGAAACTACAATTGACTTACTAAATTTTTAAAACTGACTCCAGGAGGTAATAACATGAATGAAGAGAGAAAGCTGTGACCGCCATTCTAAATATGTTTGACTACAGATTAAAAAGGTTACCCAACAGGTACCTGCAGAATCCAACATGGAGTATCCCCAATCCTACCATACTAAATAAAACCAAATGTGTCTGAAGTTTGTTCCACAAACTGCAATGATTCAATGTACTCTCTACTGAATGTCACCTATGCTTGAAAATATGGTTTCCTGTTATCTAAGATTTTAACAGGTAAGTGTAGTACATAATGGTCATTACAAAATGCCACCAAATTTTAAACATGTAAACCACCACATTATTCTACTCAGATGGTACACAATTTTCAAAAGTAAACTGTGGGAAATTGTAGAATTCAGCTATCTAGTTGTAAGAATAGATCAGAAGAAGTTTGTTAACTGAGAAAATTAAGTCATTTCTGGGAAACTTCACAAGTCTGTTTGTTAAAAGAATGCCAGAAAACTTTAAGAGACGTGAAAGTTTCATGGGAGAAAAACAGGTCTTCCCAGTTTTCTTATTTGCCATTTCCTGGGATCAGAGGACCACAACCCAATGACTCTATGGTGGTGAGACAGATATGACTCACTATGCACATCTGTGATGTTTGTGGTGGGCAGGTGGGCTTGATTTTCGCTAAAGTCATCCTGCTCTCTTGATACTATCTGATAAGAAGAGGGCTTCGGTGTGATACGGTGTGATGTACGAGATTGGTGAATGGAAACAGGGGACTTGTGAAATCGCCTGTAGCTTTTATGAGTCACTTAAAGTCACTGGTTATCATCAGAAGTTAAAATCAGAAAGACAATAGCCAGAATAACTAAGCCGCTTTCCTACATGTATAAAAGCCTTGCTTCTTTCCTTTGTGATTGTGGAACAGTGTCAGAGGAATTAAACTGCTGCTCGTCCCCCAGGCTGTCTCCTTTTCTTTCTTTAAAAGTCAGTGCTTTCCGGGGTCTCAGGTCTCCCTCTAGAGAGACCACCAACAGTAAACTATTGCGGTTTTTTTTGTTTTAAGTCCAGGTCCCACATAGGCCTGTAGAAATTTAAAAAACGTTAATCAAAAGGACTTGCACTAGGTTTAGTATGTTAAGGTAGCCTCAATGTTATTTTTAGATCAGGAAACTCTTCCCCATGTGCAACTTTTCCAAATGGTACCAACAAGGTCAAGGATCTATCCTATGTAAAAACAAGACAAGACCTACATATTGTAACAGCTAAGACTTTTACAATGGCTTAATCTACAAGTGTTGTGACCATAAGGATTTTATTTGTATATTTTTCACATATAACTGTGATTTTCTATTTGAAAATGCATTATTTGTATTTGTTTTAACATTTCTTTTCATTTTTATTTATATTTTTAGGCACTGAAGTGTTAAATGGTACTGGCAGCCTTTAAAAAACCCAAACTCCTTACATTGTACCAGCATTTCAAGTTCATAGGGTAATTTAGGTCTCAGAACCACCCTGTGAAATATATAAGGAATATTATCATCATCCTCACTATACAGGGTAACACTGGAACTCAAAAAGATTAAGTATATAAATTCGACTACTTCAAAATGTCACAAGAACTGGAAAGGGTGGCACAGTGACCAAAATTTCGAACTCTTGATTCATGTTCTTCTCCCTCCAGGACATTACCAATTGAACACTGATTTGCCTCTCTACAACACACCTGGACTGAACTAAGAGCCAAACTACTGCTGTCCTGCCATTACTCTGAGTCTCCAAAGGCAGCAGTAACAGTAACAATCTGTAAACACAAACACACGCTTTACTCAACACCCCTTCAATGATGGGTTTGCCCAACACTCAGGCACTACGGCCTTAAACGTAACCTTCAGTGGAACTGTCCTTACTCCGTGGTAAATTCGGTGACAGTAAAATGACTTCGTCCCATTAATTTATGTTTTAAATTAATAGTTCTGCACTCTAAAGAAAAAGAATGAATTACATACAATACGCTCTACCTCTAACCCCAAAGTTGCTTAAGTGTCAACGCGCGGCAATAAAACACAAAGAAGTGGGGCTGAACTAGCACTCTGCGACTTCCGCCCCCCAGTCCGCCCGCACCACAGGGAGGGACCACTCGGCCTAGCAGCCCGGCGCCAGACTTCAGCCCCGCGGCGGCCCTTGTCGCGCGCTCCCCGCAACAGAGCCGCCGCACACCTGGCCGCCCGCCCCGCGAGACGCCGGTTGAACCGGCCCGGGCGCGGCAACCGAGGGCGGTAGGGCGGCGCGTTAAGTCTGCTTCCGGCCGGCGCCCAGGCCCCCAGGCCTCGGCGCCGCGCCCGCGCAGCCGGCCGGCCCTCAGAGGCTGCGGGGTCTTCGGCCGCGGAGCGCGGGAGGAAGTGCGGCGGGGAGAGCTGGCGACTTGCCGACAGCGATGCGGACGATCAGGGTCCGGCGGCCAGGCCTGTGCCATAGGGCGGGGGCGGCTACCTGCGAGCAGAAGTATGAGCCCTGGATACCCAGCTTGATGCAGGTTGGACACTGGAGCTTGGCCTCGCTGCTGCAGCCGTCCGTCTCGCACACCCGCGTCTCCACGGCCGCCATGCTGGCCGCCCGCCGGAGGAGCGCCTCAAGGAAGAGGAGGAGGAGGAGGAGGAGGAGGAGGGGCGGTGCGGCGGAGGGGCAGTGTGGAGGAGGGGCGGTGCGGAGGGAGAGAGCCGGGGCGGGAGCGTGGCCGGCCTCGGGCCTGGAGGCCGCTCAAGGGAGCGCAGGGCCACGGCCCACGCTGCGCGCCCCGCCCCTCGGCCTGCGCCCCGCCCCTGCCGCTCAAGCGGTTTGCGTCTCGCCCCTCCTCTCCCCGTCCCCGCCCACGACCCTTGCCCTTCCCCCACCGCTGGCGCCGCGAGCACGTGGGGGCCGAGAAGGAGGCAGGCTTGGGCCTCCCCGCGCTGGGCGACTGCGAGTCTGACCGACTGGCGCAGGCTGTCAGGGCGGGGTGGGCACGCGGGTGGAGCGGCCTTCGCTCCGAGCACTGGCGCTTCCAGAAGTCCTTACTGAGACACCCCAGATGCTGGACTGTGCTCCACTCACAGGTGGTTGGAAGGAGCATTGGTTCTTGGGGCGGCTCCTTGGAAAGTAATTTATTTTTCTAAATTCTGTTTGATCCGAGGCCTCACGATCGTCTCAGAACCATAGCGCTATCTAAGGGGCTCCTGCCTGGTTTTTTTTTGTTTTTTGTTTTTTTTTACAAACTCCACCACCCTTACCCCACCATTCAAAATGTATAGTGCTGGTAATAAGTAGCACAACTACTGGATAGTCAATGCAAACAATATTTTTCTATTATCCTTGTTGACTGTTGACGAATAGGAGAGCGTTGTATTAATCCTGAAATGTCACAGTTTAAAGAAGTTTTAGAGGTTATCAGACTCAAACGTGTTGCCTAAATCAATTACATTCCAGATTTCTTAACTTGTGCTTGAATACCTTCTATCACTAGGGAAGAGAAACTAACGTTCATTGATCGTCAACCAAATGCTGTGAACTTTGTTGTCTAATGTTTTTTAAAAAATTTCCCCATGGTTAATAGCATTCATTTTTTACACAAAAGCTCATATCACTTTAATAACATTGAGTAGGCATTACAAATAAGTAATGTAATAAAATCAAATAATAAAAACATACACAAGCAAAAGGAAAAAAGGCCATATATTCATATATGTATAATATTTTTAAATAACTGGACTGTAGAATACAGAGTAGTTATTTGCTTTCTTTAATTACTATATTGTGAACTTCCTTTATTGTCACCAAATACACTGCTAACATAATTTTAGTGACTGTATAATACTGGCTCGTTATACTGAGCAAATCCACTAATATTAATGGTAATTTGGGGGTTTTTTGTTTGTTTTTTGTTTGGCTTTTTTTGGTACCGGGGATTGAACTAGGGTCCTTGCACTTATGAGGCAGGCCCCTGAACCACTGAGCTAAATCCCTAGCCCCTATTTGGGTTATTTTTAACTGTTATATATTATAAGCAAAGCTTCAGTGAATACCTGTTTATCTACAACTTTGCATTAATCTTTATTTGCTTAGGATATACCCTTAAAAATGGACTTGTTCCATCAAAGGATTTTCATCCTATATATCATCCTATATAGTTTGCCATATTTTTAGATATTTCACCATTCACTACAAAACATTATTTAAAAAGGCAATACAGTAACTTTATGATTGTGCAAACTGACACACTCCCATTACCATGTTATCAAAGTGAAAATCACCAATAAGGGACAAATCATTTTTGCACATCAACCTATATGAAACACCAAAAGAACACTGTATATTTTTGTGGTATTCCTGCCCAAAATGCATAATTGATTCTAATCATGAGGAAACATCAGACTGAAGACAGTCTGTAGTACAGTTGAGCTTTACTCTTCAAAATGCCATTATTCAAATTTCAGGAAATGTTCCAGATCCGAGGAGATTAAAGAGACACTACTACCTGCCAATACATGATTATAGGTTGAAATTTGGACCAGAAGAAAAACATTTCTGCTAGAAAAAAATTAAGTTGTATTGAATCCTTAGGAATTTTCTAACTTTGACAGTTAAAATGTTGGTACCTATACACTGGTGTGTGTGTGTGTATTTTGTGTGTGTTTTGATGTTTGAGAGACAAAATGAGTAAGGTAAGTGTGATAGGATGTTAATAATTGGGAAACCTGGGTATAACAGATTCCTTTTTCCAATTCTTGCAGCTGTAACATTACTTTTAAAAATTCTTTCTAGGGGCTGGGGATTTTGCTCAGTGGTTTCGCCGCCTGCTGCGCAAGCGCAAGGACCCAAGTTTGATCCCTGGTACCAAAAAAAAAAAAAAAAAAAAAATACATTCTAGGTGTGGGAGAAGACCCCATACCCAGAGCAGACACAGTCCAGACCCCAAAAATATGGGGTCAGAAGCATGAACAGCAGAAGCAAAATTTTTAATAACAATTTTGTAGAAACATATCTGCCTGAAGGCAGATACATGCATTTCAAATGAGCTGTGACATTTATATGCCCTAGCCTGCAAGGTCCCTTTCCCTGTCCCTCACTGGGAGAAGTTTTGGCATATAATCTTTTGCAATTGCCATCTCAGTTTCCCCAGTTTCTCAAAAAGTCCCTTCCCCCACTTTCCCCTCCTTTGCATTCTTTTTGATTGTAAAACTTTGCTTGCTTAGCCATTATCTAGTCCTGAGACCTTTCCTAGTCCTGACACCTTTCCTAGTCCTGACTTTCTAGGTGAGGGTCATTCTTTGTGCACCAGTCAGTACATTTCTGTCCAAAGCTAAATAAATGGACCATCTATCTACAGTATTTCTTACACTAGGGTTCAATTCCCAACACACAACAACAACAACAAAATCCTCATCACCTGCAGGATTAAGTCCAAACCAGATTGCTTGTGTGTACCCCTTGCTTGACTCATTAGCCTCTTCTCTCACTAGTCTTTTGAGTCTCTAGTAATAGCAAACTACTCTTGGTTTCTTGAACATAGTGCAATTTCATTCTTTTATGTTCTTTTTTTTTTTTGGTACTGGGGATTGAACTTGGGACCTTGCACTTGTGAGGCGGGCAGTGGAACCACTGAGCTAAATCCCCAGCCTTTTCTTTTATGTTCTTATTCCTACTGTTCTCTACCTGGAGGCCCTTTCCCCATTCTCTCTCTCTTTTTTTTTTTTTTTTTTAATTGGTACCGGGGATCGAACTCTGGACCTTGCGCTTGCAAGCCAGGCGCTGGAACCACGGAGCTAAATCCCGGGCCCGCCCATTCTCTTTTGATGAAATTACTATTTCTTTAATATCCAACTCCAACACCACTTGACCCATTAAAATTTTGCTGACTTCCTTGGCTTTAATCAGTGCCTCCTCTCTGCCACCTCTAAGCCAAGTACAAAGTGCTGTTGTTGCAGTTAACACATTTAGCCAGCATTTAGTAAGGATTTATGATATCCTAGTCTTGGCTTACAGTTTATTGTACCCCCAGCATTGATTTGGAAATTCAAGCCCTACCTCCACATCTACTAACAGCAGATACAAAAGAACTATGGATAATAACTATCATCGCAGATAATTCAAAAATAATTCTCTCCAAAAAATTATCAGAGAGAAAGAGTGCTAAACAATGTTTTGAGTATGATATCATACAGTAGGAAATTTGTTTCTCCACATGTGAATCAGTCAGGATCTTCAACAGTTCTGTCACATAACCATACTTTTCCCCAGTCTGCAAGCTCCCAGTAGCTCCAATATATACTGTCATTACACTGTAAAGTCAGACAGAATTCCCATCCCTACCCAGCAGATAGACATTATAGCTGGGAACAGCATTATACTGATCATCAGGTTGACCATTACTACAGAGGAAATAGGATTTCCACTAGGGACACAGAAATTGTGACTGGAGCCATGTCTAGAATAGAAGAAACATTAGGAGAGTTGGGAAATGGTGCTCAACTCAACACTAGCAAGTCTCAAAAGAACGTTGTGTTACAGGTTCACTGAGGCTCTTTTAACTAAATAGATGAGGAATATTTAGAAAAACTATGCAAAGTAGCTGTATAAATTGCCACATTTCTTTATAAGCTTTTTAAAACCAAGGCTACAGAGAATTGTGCTTAGAGTTTTATTACATTAATAATCTTTCACCTCGGTATTGTATGAAGAAGAAAGGATTTTATGCAAAAGAAAGTAACACAACCTCTAATCATTTTCTTTTTTTTTTCTTTATTCTTTTTTGGTACCGGCTATTGAACTCAGGACCTTCTGCTTGTGAGGCAGGTGGCGGCACAACTGAGCTAAATGCCCAGCCTATCACTAATCATTTTAAACAAGAGGATTATATAGAGTGCTTGAACTATAAGGGAAATATTTCAGTTATCTGTTGTCTTTTTGTAATCCATGAAATTTCTTGTTAAGTAAATATGATTTTGAGGTGTATAATAGAAAACATCAAGTTGAAGTGTGAAACAGCTGTCTGTATTTTAACAAATTAGAAAATATAACTTCAATGATTTGTTTTATTAATAGTTTATTCAAGAAAATGTATTAAGTTTGGAGATAAATCATATATAAATTCTGTGACATATTGTTTTGAACTTTACCCTACATAAAAGTATAAGTCTACACATACTAATTCATTCTAAAATTTTAGGATTTTTCATTAAATCACATCACACAAGAAGTTAAATATCTCTACACATATTTTTTTTCTTGAGACAGGGTCACATTGTCTCAAGGCTGGCTTTGAACTCACTATGTAGTCCATATTGGTCTTGAACCAGGGGCAATCCCCCTGCTTCAGCCTGCTGAGTGTAGGTATTACAGGTATGTACCACTACACCCAGCTGTGTAAATTATTTTATATTAAAAAATTACAATGTTAACATAAACTCACTTTTTCAAGAAGAACAAAAATATCGGTGATAGGCAAAAATAGGAATTTTTTTTTTTTGGTACCAGGGCTCTAACTAAGGACCTTGTGCTTTCAAGGCACGCGTGGTGACACTGAACTAAATCCTTGGCCCATAAAATAGGAAAATGTTTTACTGACAATATTTTTGGGGGGATAAAGATTCATGAAAGCTTTATGTGCTGCCTCTATCACTCAACCTTTGGAAATTTTAATATTTTCAAAGTGCCCGGGACATGTGTACAGGACATACTTTATTACAGAGATTGTACAAGTTTGTGTCTGTTTGAGCATTTAAAAGAATTTAATATTAACATTTTCTGCTTTTAAAATTTTAAGATTTTGGGCTACCTGCTCGCGACCCCTCCCACCCCTCAGGAGCTTTCCTATCAATAGATATCTTCCTACTTTAAAAAAAAAAAAATTAAGATCTTAAAAAGTTTAACACAATTTTTATGTATTAAGATACTTTTGGCCTTTCTTGGCAGAATTGTTTATAAAAATTTATTCCTTGAAATTTTTGGATTCTTTTTAATACTAACTGCAGCATTTGTACTGTTACTTTTTAATATACAAAAAACAAAAAAGTATGGGCTGGGGATTTAGCTCAGTGGTTTCGCCGCCTGCTGCACAAGCCCAAGGACCCAAGTTCAATCCCCAGTACCAAAAAAAGAAATGCAGGCTCATTCTTAGTTAACGCAATTTTCTAAAGGACAGAGTCAGTGTTTGACCTGCAGACATACATAAGAAATGCAATAGAAATAGCACATTTTGCTAAAACTTTTCTAAAAGTCAGAATTTCCTTTACCACATTACAGAGAGGTTTTCCCATAATATTTTCTTTCTTTCTTTCTTTCTTTCTTTTTGTACCAGGGATCAAACTCGGGTCCTTGTGCTTGCAAGACAGGCGGTGAAACCACTGAGCTAAATCCGTGGCTCCCATAATATTTTCAATTTTCTTTAAAGAACAGATTATCTCAGCCTGTTTACAATTTTGAGCAATGACATCTTTTTTTATTGAATTATAAAGAACTAATTTCATTTTAATAGATGCTTTGATTAAATTGTATGAATAACAAAACTTCTGCTGGTTTTGATTTACCAATGCTTATATGAAATCATCAATGGGGGAACCACACATACCTTATACACAGACACACATGCTTGTAAAAATATTTAAAATATGAGAGCTGAAAAGAATTTACTTTAAGGGATTAGGGGTATATAGCTCAATGGTAGAGCACTTAGCATGCATGAAGTCCTGACATAGGTCCCTAGTACCATAAATTAATTCATTAATTAATTATGATGTTTGCATTTAAAATATCAAAAATGGATGTACATATGATAAATATGTTTTAGTGATTTAAAGAAGATTCTCTCACTTCATTACATCTACAGATAAAAAACTAGAAAATAAAACAAAACTATTTCTAATAGCAATTTTTAAAATAGTAACAAGTTGCTTATTGAGAAATGTGTTAATATCAAGATGAAGACTTTAGAAAACTTCACTGATCGGGCTGGGGATTTAGCTCAGTGGGGCTGCCCCCTGCCTCAAAAGTACAAGGTCCTGAGTTTGATCCCCAGGACCAAATGTAGGAAAATAAGTTTCAAAAAAAGTCAGATTTTTTCCAAATTAATATATATGCTAAGTTATAATTATAATAATAGTGAGATATTATTTTATATTTACTGTTAAAATGTTTAAAATTTTTATTTATCTTTAAAAAATAGGCAGTGAAGGGCTAGTGTGTAGCCTAGAGGGAGAGCACTTGCTAGCATGTATGAAGCCCTAGGTTTAATCCCCAGAACCACAAATATAAAAACTCAAGCAATGATTCCTACAAAATTATGAAATAGAAATAATATAATAAAACAGAAGCTAGTTCTGCCATATATATATGATATATATGTATATATATCCACCTTTGTATCATATATATCCGTATTATATCCATAATAATAATATAATTCCTTAGGACAACATCATCTACAAAGCAGATTGGTAGAGTGGGAAAAATAGGAATATCTGAGTTTAAATTCTGATTCATCACCTTTGCATTTAGTTTCTCCTCTACCTGCTCCCATGTATGAGACTTTATATACTATTGTCTTATTCTGATTTCTGCTGCTAATAGCATAATACTAGAGACTGAGCAAGTTATTTTTCAAAAAGTTTATTTTGGCCCACAGATGTGTTCCATGATCATGGGATCATGATCAGACAGTCCCACAGCAGTGCAAGGAATCACTTTTCAAGAGGGTTTTAGTCCGCTTTTCCATTAGAATAAAAATATACAATTATAATCTTTAAAATAAAAACATAATATTGCAAATTAATACAAATGGGAAGAGTGAAGAAACATTCTTAGGAAAACTCAGTGGCAATTTGGAAAAAAATTTAAATGAAGAATGAGAGCAAGTGAAAAGTGAACGGGCATAAAATCAACAAAAGAATAACTGAAAGAAATAAAGTTGGGGAAAGCTGGCTCCAGTCGCTCAGGCAAGCTCTTTCCTGAACCTGTCAGGTGGGGGTGCCCAGCTCTGCCACGCGGGAGGACGCCCCACCCACCCCCGCAGCCCCAAGCTACCAGGCTGCCTGCCGGGAGAGGACCTCATGCGTCTACAGCAGCTGCTACTGTGAAGAAAATACTTAGAAGCTCTGTGAATACAAAAAAAACATGACCAGTGTCCTTTAGAAGAATGTTACACTGTCTTCATATCAAATCAGAAGATATAATCTATCTGGAAGCAGCAGTAGAGACCTGGAAATGGACCTGTGATCTGGGATTACCGTGTTTGTTTGTTTGTTTTGTTTTCTTGGTACCAGGGGTCAAACTCGGAACCTTGTGCTTGCAAGGCAGGTGCCTGAACCGCTGAGCTAAATCCCCAGCCCTTACCATATTGTTTTAATTCACATTTCAAGTGGAGGACAGAGCTTTATTTATGATCTTGATACTGTGTTGCCATTTCCCTGCCCCTGCATATGTATAAGATGCCTTTAAGTCTGACGATGACATTCATCCACAGTTTGGGAAGAAATTTAGAGTGATCTGTGCCTATTTGAAGAAGTTTGCTTCTGACCAATCTGACATGAGAGACTCCAATGGGAACTGGCAGGAGCCTCCCCCACCTTATCCCTGCTTCAAAATGGGAGACTGCAAAATGAACCTGAAAGATTTCATCAGTATGGATCCTGAAGTCAGATAGGGAGCTGTTTACATTACTACCTGTATTTGCACACCGGTTTATCAGTAAAAGCTACTGAGCGTACATCAGGATGTAGAACTGTGGAGAACTCCAGAACACAAACAAGCCATCCTGTCATGTAGGACAGCAAACATGGTACAGTTGGCTTGGAGTTACATTTTTCTCTTTTAATTCAGTGGAGTGGAAACATGGATGAACATAAACACAAATGAACTGAATAAAACCTTTTGGGGGGCTGGGGTAGAATGCATGCTTAACATGTGGGAGGCCCTGGGTTCCATCCCAGCACCACAAATAAAAGAAGACCTTTCCTTTTGGTGTGTCAAGTAGAAACTTCCCATGGTATATAATTGCTACCATATAGCTCCTTTGTTAAAACATGTGACAGCTGGTGCTAGTCTTGCTGTGTGCAGAAGCAGGTGTTTCTTCTGTGTGTTTTCTGTCTCTCTAGTCACACTGTAAGCCCCTTGTGGGCAAGGCTGTGGCTCACAATTATGTGAACCCCTGGTGTGCCTATAAAAGATGCCCATAAAATATCGCTAGAAATAGCACTGCTGCTTGGAAAGGGATTATATTGTGAGCTAAATCAGCAATAAGTATTAGTCTTTTTGGACTATAATGTTGCTTCAGGCTGAGTGATATTGGCCTACTAAGTGATTTTTTTAATTTGGTACCAGGGATCAAACTCAGGACTTTGTGCTTACGAGGCAGGTGCCGTGCCACTGAGCTAAATCCCTGGTCCTTACTAAGTGATTTTTAAAAAACAGATTTAAAATTAATTGTGTTGAAGGTTTTATTTCATGCTTCATGATCTAAAATACCTAAGAGTGTCTCAATCATATATGAGAACTGTTTGTATGCTTTTTAAAAATGTGCTTTAAAACATTCTCTTGTCTGCCTTCTTGGAAAATTGGCTTTAATCATACAATTCAAATAAAAGATATTTGGCATTAAACTGGCAAAAAATAAATAAAGTTGGATATTTTTAAAAACTTTAGGGCCGGAGATTTAACTCAATATTTCTTCTGCCTGCCTTACAAGTGCAAGGTCCCAAGTTTGA
>NW_004625025.1:7837-19052 GCF_000247695.1 Heterocephalus glaber
AAATTTCCAATGATGAATGTCATTATATTGTATACCTAAAATGTACCAATGATTAGAATGAATAATCAATAATGTAAAATAGGAAGAAAAAGTCCAAAGGGGTAGGGGTAGTGGGGTAGTGGGAGGGGCAGGGGAAAGGAAAGAAGGGAAAGGACAAATGCTGATAAATGGAAAAAATGGAAATAAAATCTTTGTAAATAGGGAAGGGTGGAGGGTGTGAAGGGAGAGCTAGGAATGGGGAAAAAATAGGAACCAAGATCCATTATGTAAAGGTACAATTCCCAATGATAAATGTAATTGTGTTGTATACCTACAATGTACCAATAAAATAATTTAATACAAAAAAAAAGAGAAAGGTACAAAGGTGAAATTGTGTGAAAGTTTTGCAGAAAACAATGAGCACAAGGTGGTGATTCTCAGAATTATCTCTATATTCAGAGATACTTAACTTGGAAAGGCAACATTAGAAGCAGGATTTATTTCAAAGTTTTCTGAACAAAACATCATACATAGAGCCGTTATTATTTCGCCTGGCCAATATTCTAGGGAATTTTTGTTAATTTACATACTGAGTTTTCGGTCTTCTTTCCTACTGTGATGATACTGGCACTGGTCTGCCCAGGCTTGGGCCTTCTCTGAAGCTGCACTGCTCCATTCCTAAGAGAGTGTGTGTGTGGGAAATATGTGCACTCAATGGTTCAAAGATCAGATACATAAATATGTAGCCAGATTAATAGATTTCTTTACATCACTATAATATTTTTGCAAAGGAAATTTACATATTCCATGGTTTCTCTTATACAAGAGCCCCAAATTATATAATTTAAACAGCCATAAAAGATAGGTAATAGGAAACTTAGAAGATAGGAAACTGTGGAGATGAGAAGGGTAAGACTGGAGGGAGGGGATGGGAATAAGTAAAAAGGACTAAGATTCAATACCAAATCTCCACTGTGATTGTGTTCATTATGTATCACAAACATGTATTAATAAGCAAATCTAATAAACTTTCTGTAAAAGTACTTTCTAATTTTTAAAATCAAAAGCATAGACATATATTCTTAATATGCCCCTTTGTATGCCAAATAAGTACAGATACTATGTCTACCCTAAGTAACTGAAAAACTGAAGATCAATATGGCCCAATCATTATACTAGCACAGAAGGTACATCTAAGAATTTGTAGTAATTGTCCTACTCTAAACATTACTATTATCAGCTCACACCCTCATCCAGTAAATTTGGGAGGCCTGTGGGGATTGGAGCTGGAACTAGAAAAATGCACTGCTGTTTACACAAAACAGCACTGACCTACAGGGACAGCCTTTCTGGTCTTAGATTAGGAGATCCAGCATGGTGAGCATAAAAACACAATGGCCTTTTACTGGATGCCTTAGGACATCCTAGTTCTATCAGCATAATTTAAACAGTCTCATAAACTTGACAAGTTATTTTAGTGTAATCAAGAAATTTGGCCCTGACCATAAAACAAATGAAATGCCAAAATCAATGCAGAGCTTCTTAGGCAAAAGTTGAGAGATGTCAGTGGCCAGCTGCCTGCTCTTAGCACACCTCAAGATAACTTAAGCTGCCTTTCCTACATTCTGACCTCTTACCATCTTTAGCATATCACTGGCAGTTGGAGACACTGCTCTCCTTAGTTCATTGTGTTTGTTTACAATCTCCTCTTGGACTTCTGGTAGACTAGTTGACAAAGCAGCAAAGGCTTCATTCTAAAGAGAAATAAAATCAGATTTATTTTTAGCCTATTTGCAAATTACATAGAAGGCTTAATATGTCTTGACCATACAGGAAAACAAAGATCATATTTTTAAGTGTTCAGTTCAAGCCAATATTAGCTGTTCAGCACTGCCAATGATTCTAAGGCAAAGACACAACTTTTAAATGGAAAAGTAGTAGACTAATGCTTCAAGAATGGGAATGTAATCCATGACAGGACACATTGAAACTCCTCTGAGAGCACACATGCTGATTTTGGTTTTAAGAGAAGTCTTCCTGTGATTTTTCTAGATATATGAGAAATAACATCTTATGATGACAAAGGTATATGAGAAGAATCATTAAGACAGTCACACTCAGGCTGCAACAAGGGAGTATTAGGGTGTGGGTACATAATTTACTGCAGACTTGAGTGATATCATTCTTTTGACAAGTTGTCTCATATCTACAGAAAGAATGCTCAGCCCAAGTGAATGTCTATGGTAAAAAAAGTGTTATATATTATGTACATAATGTTATGGAATTATTCAAAGAATGGTTATGCCATTTAGAAAAAAATTCTAAATGCAATTTGAAGGAGAAAATTCATTCAATTAATGGACTATTGCTGGTTTTATCTTTATATTAAGACAAAACTGACTAATGAGGTTTTAATTAAGATGGTAATACTTGAGCTTGTAGTTTTGTACATGTGTAGGTCTGGAGATTGGAGTGGAGTTATGTGAGTTGTTGGCACAAGAGATAAGAACAATTTGATGAACTAAATTTACATTAAAAATGTCCTGTTTTATAGGGAAGAGGACAGTTTTAAAGTATACACTGGCAAGACCCTTACAGAATTCATTTTAGATCTTGGATAATTTATCCACACCTTCCACCATACTGAATCTCCCCAAGATTTCAAACACTGTACTCATACATCTGACCACATTGTGTTGCTTATCTAGTATATGTCCATCTCTTCTTCCTGCTTTTATGTTCCTAGGGACAAGGACCATTGGTGAATATCTGGTACCAAGAGACCCAGCAAAGCAACTGACTGCTAAGTTAGAAAGGATATTATATATTCAGTGTCAGTAGTGACTAACCTCTGCATTTTACCCAAGCCATAAAAAAATATATAGATATTCCCTGTTTACCTCACAAACCCACTTAAAATAGATTTTTTTTTCAAAGCACAGACAAATTGGCTTTTGAGAGAGAAGTAATTATTCTCTGCATCTTACATCTTGGTTTGTAGATAAAACTTCCTGAAGAAGTATATTTGGTTCATTTTAAAATGAATATCAATAAAGGTTTTATTACAGGTTATGAAATATTAAAAATATTGAGAATAAAATTTAAAAAATATAGTATTTTAAAGAATTTATACTGGATAGATAACGTGACAAATAATCACGATACTACATCCCAAAACTGAAGGGATACTACATAATATAAAATGAGGGATCAATTTAAAATGTTCAAAGTCAACAAAGGCCAAATATGATTATGGATCTCCCTGGTATTCAGCTTTGAATAAATTTATCAATAAAACAAGGAGACCGACCAGAAAAGTAAGAGATGAAAATAGAGTACCATAATATGCAATCCATAAAAAAGCAATTGAGAAGAAAGCAAATTATCCAAATGAAATCCTAAGTGAAGAATAAATTGTCTCCAGGTTGATAATATGATTGTGGTAACACAGTCACTATTTTTCTGTGACAGATGAAATTCTCTTTTTTTTTGTACAGGGGATTGAACTTGGGACCTTGTGCTTGTGAGGCAGGTGGCAGAACCACTGAGCTAAATCCCCAACCCATGGCAAGGGAAATTTCAACCAAGTGTTGGAGTTCTCCAGTGTAAGGTAGCCTAGCTAGTGTATGTGCGAAGCTGAAGCAGGGCATGATAACCAGGAGTAATGCCCTAAGTTTCTGACATTCAGTAGCCCTCTGGACAGATGATGATCACCTTCCTTGGGCACTGCACCCTACCATTAAAGAGGATGATTTACTCTATTTCTGTTTCCCTGTTGGAGGAAAACTACATATTAGAAATAAATGGAGTACAAAGGGATATCTACTTAGTAATTTTAGTAAATTTTAAGCATAAAAACATGTAACTGTTCTCACACAATATCTGTAAAAATAAGATTTAGATGTATGTAAAGAAGTCATACTAATTTGACATTGATATTGGTAATTTTCTGTGGGGATCATGTTTAAAGATTAAATAAAACTAATCAAAACAGCTCTTGGGGCAGGAGGAGTGTTATTAGCTTTAAATCCATACACTTATTCTAGCTATTGAATTAAATTTTATTTTGCCACTTTAAAATTGAAAAAAAGATGAGATTAATAATATATATTAGTTAACAAATACATCCAAAATACTATTTCATTATCATCAATATTCAAATTATTGTGAGATATTTTACTTCCTTTTTTTAGACTATCTTTGAAAGTTTTTGTGTATTTTAAATATATGCCCACCTTTATTCAGACAACCATACATCCAGTGGTCAATATTCTCACAT
Organism: Heterocephalus glaber; assembly: GCF_000247695.1. Next base: position 12,096 of record NW_004625025.1, read on the forward strand.
GATGAAGGCCTACCCTGCTGGTCGACACAGCTGTGGACTTGTGTCAGAGCTACCAGTGAGTACTTTGTAATGCACCAGACACTCCAACCCTTTTCACTTTTGAAGACTGATCTAGTATCTTGCTCTCTCTCTCATGGTTTCCTGAGTTGTTTGAAAAGATTTTCAACCTTAACCTCACCTCATCCCCTTTTACAGGGAAAGATGAAAGCAGCATAGCAACCGGGAACAGGATCACTGAGAATAATGCCATTGCTGGGAAAATAAAACAGAGGGAACAAAGACTTGCATTAAAATATTTAGTACATAGAGGTGGAGGCATAAGGAGCGCCATTATCCAAGTTTATTAGTAATGAGAAGAATGGCCAAGGGAACAGCATAATGATGGTGGGCTGGGCTTCAGAAGGACCCTCCTTAGGGGCAATAAAAACAAATGGAGGTATTTAGGAGAAGCTTTGAAGCACACCTACTGCTGACAGGACCTGATGCCTTTTCCTCCCAGTGCCACACTCTGATTGTGCACTTTGGGTACTAGGACTGGCTTTTCTCTTTTAATTCTTTTATTTTCTTTTTTTGGTACCAGGGATTGAACTCCGATCCTTACACTTGCGAGGCAGGTGGCAGAACCACTGAGCTAAATCCCTGGTGGGACTGGCTTTTCTCCTTGCCCATTCAGCAATAAGAACTCTGTTACGGTTTACATCTAGATGCCTCGCACAGCCTCACGCACTTGTATGCAGAGCTTTGAATGATGATTAGATTATGGAAGTATCATAGCTGACTCCCATTTAGAAGAGGGGTCTGGTGAGAGAGAGAGATCTCTGAGGGTGTGGCCCAGAAGGTTTATGTCCCTCCTTGGGTCTTCTCTTTGTTCTCTGCTTCCTGTCATGCCCCTGTGCCATACCACCATGTTTTGAAGCCAGGGCACTGTGAACTGCAATATTTGCCCTAATAAACCTCTTCTCCCTTAAGTGTGGGTGTCAGGCTGTTTGTCTCAGCAAAGAGAAGGTGACTAAGACAAGCTCTCAAACACTGCCTTCCAAGCACTGGTGTGATTAGCCCTTACTGCTACTTAAACCTTGTGTACATCATTTTAAATCACCATTTATTCAAATCAGAAGTTAGAAAATGAAATTTGCTATTATTTATTTTCAGCCTTATCCCTCCCTACCTTTCCAGCTCCTTCTAACATTTAGTCCTGTTTCCATTTTCAAGAGCTTTATTTTCATCATCATTTTTTCTTTCAATTCTTTTCTTAATCCCCTTTCCATTCCTTCCCTCCTTTCATCTCTTATTCCCCCATCCATTTGAAAAAGATTTCTACTTCCTATTTATCTCTTATTTTGTACCCTGTGTGTGTGTGTGTGTATATATATATATTTATATAATATATATACATATTTAAACATAAATACATGTACATAGTTTCTTATATAAGAGAAACCATGTGATATTTAAGTTAGTATAGTACAAAGATGTATCAATAAAAATAAGTTTTTAAAATGACGTTTATTTTATGTAAGGGCTGTGCTTCAATACAGCACCCTAAAATCTTTTTCTAAAAAAGAATCTTCTCTTTCATACTTTTGAACCAGTCTGCTAAACTTTGCCCAGTGTAGTGTGCATTCTGACCCATTCTCTGTCTAGTCCTTACTGTAATACCATACCTCCAATACCCAAACAAAACAAACAAAAAAAATACAGGTAACCATTTTGTATGTATTTGGAGATGAAGCCTGTGAGAAAGAACTTGAGGTTCAGTCGAATCATAAGGAAAGGATGCTGATTTAGTAAAATTTGTGTCCTTATAAAGACACCATTATGTGCTCCCCCCTAAACACACACACACACACACCACACACACAAACACAAGGCAGAGACCATGTGAGAACACAGTGTGGAGGTGGAAATCTGCAAGCCAGGAAGAAAGCCTTCACCAGTAAATATCCAGGGCATCTTGATCTTGACCATCTAGCTTTTGAAACTGTGAGAAAATAAATTTTTCTTGTTTGAGCCATGCAGTCAATCATATGTTGTTATGTTGACTGGCAAAACTAATACACATTCTTCTCTTTAGTACTTGAAGCCCAGGTTATTTCTGAGTGCATTCCAAGGTCTGGGAGCCTTGTCAGGTTGAATCCTGGAGCAGCAGGTCTGCGTTCAGGCAGGTGGGTCAGAGTCAGGCACCATGAGAGCTGGTGCTGTTTGGATTGTCCAGTGCCCAGGCTCAGGGCAGCTGTGCTTTTCCCCTTTGCTATGTGACAACACCAGAGAGAGAGAGAGAGAGAGAGGGAGAGAAAGAGAGAGAGAGGAACCTTGCTGTGTTTAAGAGAGCCTCAGACAGTGTTTCACTGCAAAGTGACAGTGATTTCTCTGGAGTGTAAGTTGGCTGGGAATGGAGACATTTTGATTCTCCTAGAGAAGAGTCCTAGAAAGAGGACCTCATCCCATCCTCTCATGAAACTAATGATCAAACAAAAAGCCAGGCAAAGCATGAAAGAGACTAAGAAGAAATCCAAGAGAAATAGTTTATCTTCATGTAGAAAGACATTCTTTTCAGTAATTTCAATGTCAACATTGGAGTCACAGTGAATCATAAGGAAGAAAATGTTATAAAATAGGTTAACACTTGGAATTGCTCCTGACTTTACTAAACCAATTATTTCACTATTTTCTATTTTTGCAATCTAATGAAAAACATAGTTTAGGCTTTGTGGTGTCTATGTCAAAGATAGTATTTTTAACCTTCTCTTTTAAGACAAAGGTATTATTCATCGTTCTGTTAACTTCATTACTAGATAGTGGACTATTGGGAATAGACTCCAATTTTTCTTTAGCCTCACTGCTTACAACTTGGTAACTATTTAATTATGTTTTTGGTTATGTCATTCCTTAGACTGGATAATAGTTACATCCTTCAACATTTCTAATTTCCTCTCTAAAAGAAAACTTATGGGCTAACTCCAAAAATAGTGATCTTCTCCCCAGAGAGAAACATTTAATACTTACACAGTCAACTTTTCATGCTATTAAATTTTTTTATACTGACATACGGTACCTATTTCTCTCAATTCATTCATGTACATTTGGCTTTTTTCATAATTTTCCTCTGAACTTGGGAAAGGCTATATATACTTCCATCTTCACAACTCCTAAATGCCTCATGCCTAAGGATTGTTCATTCTGTACTTGTCTAATGGTCAACCTGCAGAGATTGTTTTGTATCTCTCTAGAAGACCCACTCTTGTCTTATCCTTGTTCCCTTGGACAGGACAATCTCCTGGCATTGACTTACAGTGGGCCTCCTACACAATTTGAGAGCAAAAGAGAAAAACAAATCTTCCTTTTGTTTTCAAGTCAGAGACAATTAAGTATCATTGTTGCCTTTTGCTGATGTTGTAACATAAAAAAATGGACTAATGGAGATGATTAGAAAATGTAAGTGACAGACCAAACAAGGTAACATTAAAAAGCACTGAATGAAGAAAAGATTATCTAGCCTATGGTGTTCGGAAAACAGGTTCACTATACAGAAAAAAAAAATCTTATCTTTTTATGCCTTTTCTTTAAAAGTAATCATATATGTATTAAATTTGTAAATAAAAACATTATATGCAAATTTGTAGGGCAGTATCCCTCTGCCCTAGTTTACCTACACATCATAATGATATATATAGTGATTTTGTTTTGTGCCAGGCACTGTGTCACTCTTTATGGGCTTATTTAAACCTCACAGAAAGCCATATGGTAGATGCTGTTACTCAGTACCACTGTTTACCAGTGGCAATTCTAGTGTTACAGGACACTTCAGTTCAAAAAAGTTTCATCTGTTTCCTGCTGATCGAATGACAGGAAACCATATATGTATTTGGATTATAAGCCAAAAGAATTTAGTCAAAGCTAGCTCTAAGGAGGTAGAGGTGGAGGGGTGTATTTCCCTTCAATGGCCATCTCACCATGTACTGGTGTGTTAGGGGTTGGTACGTACTGGCAACATGCCAGCCAGAACAAACAAACAGGTAGTCCAGGAGAATGGAAGACTCATCCAGAAATTTTGGAGGCAAAATGTACAGTTTTATTTTTAGGGCCAGCAGGTCAGAGACTTCTCCACAAAGAGACTTACCCCCCCTTTGGTGTTGAGTAGGGCAGGTTATATTCTCAGGAGAGAGGCAGGCTTGAAGGAGTTGAGCATTTTGGATTGGTTACATACAGCACAAGTCATCTGGGCCCAGCAACTTCACTGGTTATCAGATATTGTAGACAGCAAGCTCAGTGCACAGAGCCACATCCCATTTACACATGGAAGGGAGATAGAAGTAATAAAACTGATAACAAAGAAAATTCCTGAGATGCTTGAGAGGAAGTGTCTGGAGCCCAGAGACAAGGGAATGGGGAAAACTTTTCCACTAGTAAGTTTGGCTTTAACTGCAAAGAAACATGTTCCCCATTCATTCCCTCCTCTTTTTGATGCTAGTTAATTCCTTAACTATCAGAGGTATTTACCTCTGATATGCATAATGCTGCCTGGTGTATGTGTAAGCATCTGATTTTGAGATCATCATGAGCTGTTAGGATTTTTGAATTTTCATGGAATTAACATGTTGGGAGACAAAATGTATGAACCAGTTTATGAAACATGGGCCAATGGTGAACACAATGAGGATACCAAAAAGAAGTCTTACTAAGGCACCTACCTATCTTCATTTTCCAGTCACCTAGGATGTTTACCAATTGTTAGGATTTTCTGAGTCAATCAAACAAGATAGGACAGCAAACAGCATAGAACCCCAACATATAGCTAAGAGGAAACACCTTTGGAAAGTAGTTCAGTCCTCTGGAGTGTAAGACTGAGGGCCCAGTGGTGCCTTCAGAATGTAAGACTGAGAGCCTTACCAAATGCTCTGAGGAGCTGACTAGTGAAGCACACCCAGGAATCCCAATGGTGCCTTCAGAATGTAAGACCAAGAGCCTTACCAAATGCTCCAAGGAGCTGACTACAGCAAAGAACACCTGGGAAGGAACACACTAGACAAGTTGGGAAACAGACCTTTATTAGTCTGGCCAGATGGCACTCCTGAAGCAAAATAGCTTAGAGAGGCAGCTGGCTCAGAATCCGAGGCTGTTTTTATAGGGGGTTGAGGGGGAAGTTAACATATTAAAGAAAAGGGGACAAAGGTTAGTGGTCGACTGTCACATATTGATGGTTAGCAGACATCTGTAGCTTGTTCTAACAATTGTGGTGCCTGGAATATCAGTTCCGGATAAACAAAGAGTTGAGTAGTTTACTCTGGGACTCTAGGTCTGTTACAGATCCCTATCTAGCATCCCTAGACTACCTGGGACTCTAGGTCTGTTACAGATCCCTATCTAGCATCCCTAGACTAACAAGCATCTCCATCTGTTAACTCACATTTTAATCACAATGGGGCTGGAGGATCTAAGCGTCTTTAGACTAACAAGCATCTCCATCTGTTAACTCACATTTTAATCACAATGGGGCTGGAGAAAAAGGGGCAAAGGTTATGCAGTCCCACATGGAGTAACAATTATTAAAAGCCCATGTTAAGAATAAAGGCAGTCAGTATGTGGTAGGCAAGAATAAGGATGCCAAGGAAAGACCAAGTCTGGAAAGCATGCCAGTGGGTTATGGGTTGAGGTCCTCAGGCTTTAGCTGTGTGTTGGCCTGTCAGTGTCCAAAGTGACAGGAGCAGGGCTTTGAGTGTGTTGTGTCCTAGGGGTGATTTTTACGGGAGTTGTCTCATCAGTGTGGGCCCTTAGAATTTGTCCAGATGGGGCTTTGATTCAAGAGTGATGAATCCATGGCTGGATCTCTGGAATTTTAATAGCTCCATCCAGTAATCTCAGTGGAACCAGTGAATGTGTTTTACTTATTTTTATGTTGGCTCCTCATTATATTGGTACCTGGAGAGCTGGCGACTTGAGAGGGGCCCTGTCTAACTGTCTAAAAGTCATCTAATTAACCTATCTATCTATAACTTTTTCTGAAGAAGTACCTCTAACTGCCTAACTGCCATTAGGGGCAAGGGCTGAAGACTGTTCTGACTACTTCCAGCTGAGGAGGGTCATAGTTGTGATTGGCAGTCAGGGAAATGCTACAGAGGGTCTATCTAAAGGCCTTCAATAGGCATCAGGCATTGTCTCTCAGGTAGCTTTAAGTCTGGAGAAGAGAAGACCAAAAACAGTTAAGAACACATGAGCTTGGGCCAGGGATTTAGCTCAGTGGTTCTGGCACCTGCCTCGCAAGCTGAGGACCCAAGTTCGATCCCTAGTACAAAAACATATATATATATGAGCTAAATAATGAGGTCACCAGGGTTGTTAGGAATGTAGCCAACAAGTTTTTTGTTGTTGTTGTTTTTTAACCAGGAAGGACTACTAATAGCCATTTTATAAAGAGGATAAGGAGTGGGTTTTGTCCAGGGGACTTTAGAATCCAACACAGAATTTGTATTGTAGTTTAGCAGTAATGAACTTTTTTTAGAGTCAATTTGGTGGATCCTGGTAAAAGAAGTCTAGCACATTTGCCTTTGTAATATTTTTTAGACTTTCATTTGAACAAAAAACAGGAAAAATGTCCCAAATTTCATTAACATTTCTTGCAAATCAGAAAATCAGATTGCCCGAATTTCTATTATTGGAAGTCAAGACAAGAAACTCTGTGGTCAAAAGGAAATTGGAGAGATTGCTTTTGAAGTCCTGGGCTAAATTCCATTCTCATTTCTCTTTTTTAAAACTATACAGTGTACTGTTTATCTCCTATATAAGTTTTTTCTTGAAATATTTTTAATCATAGTATCAGAGGATGTCCTAACATTACCTTAAATCATTTTTATTTATTTCTTTATTTTTTAATTAAATTCTTTTATTGGTACATTGTAGGTATACAACACAGTTACATTTCTCATTGGGAATTGTACCTTTACATAATGCATCTCGGTT
>NW_004625025.1:60705-83298 GCF_000247695.1 Heterocephalus glaber
GATCCCTGGGTGTGCTTCACTATAGTCAGCTCCTCGGAGCGTTTGGTAAGGCCCTTGGTCTTACACTATGTTGAGATTCCATCATTTTCCTCAGCTCCTCTCTAGATTTATGAATCATGTCTTGCACTAGGAGCACAATCTCTGCTGTTATCTGAGAAATTATTTCTGATTTCCTTTTTTCCAGATACTCTTTTGTTGCCAGTTCAGTGGGTCCAGGTGTTTGAGTATCAGAGTGTTCCATCTAATTTCCCTTTGAGCTTGCTGTAGGTGATCTGGAAGTCTGGTTTTGAGGCTTATTTGCATGTCTTCTAATTTCGACCTGGAGGGTGTGGGGGTGGTGCTGTTGGTGCCCGTGGGCGGCTCAACTCCTCTGAGCTGGGAGAGGTGGGACAGTGGCCCCAAAGCCCTTTCCTCTGTGCTGGAAGTGGTGGGATGGATGGTGGTCAGGAAGCCCCTTCCTCTGGGCCAGGAGCAGTGGGACAGTCCCTCAGAAGCCCTTACCTCTGGGTCAGGAGTGGCGGGACAGTCAGTGGCCTGGAAGCCCCTTCCTCTGGGCCAGGCACTGCAGGACGGACCAGGAGGTCACTATCTTAAGGGAACATTTGGTCATGAAATCAGTGGGACAGAAAAGTCCCTAACTAGGTAGGAGGACATTAACTAGGAGCAGTCAAGCCTTAGTTATGTAGAAAGTTCCTGTTCACCTTTAAGGAGGAGGACAGGCAGAAGGGGGACAGAGCTTGTTCTGTGGTGGCTTTGGAATACCCAACGTCTAAATTGTAGGATTACAAGAAGTATTAATACAGATTCAGTCCAGGGAAGTAAGCGAGATACCCAGTTCCAGATTTTTGGTCAGGATGCCCATGATGTAGTTCCTGTTAGATTTTAGATATGCAGTCAGCTAATGTGTGCACTGTGTCTTTCGCTCTTTCAGACTAATTGAAATAGGAACTGTCAGGTAAAAGGACCAAAAATCAAGTCCAGACCAGGCCACAACAAGCCTTTATTAGGGGAACAGATCTGCTGGGCTGTCTCTGAACAAAGGAGAGACAGAAGTAATATGGCCAAGACAACAAGTATCTTTTATAGGGGCTTGTAAGGATCTGAGGTGGAGTTGAGTGAGGTAGTGGCTAGGGACTGGAGGAGCCTGTGATGTCACTAGTTGTTAGGAGGAGAGCAAGCATCAGGTTACTCTTTTGGTGGGAGTAGGGGGGCGTGTTGGAAAGAAGGTAACTATTATATACAGCAGCCACCCTAAATTGGAGGGAAATCTATCATTCCAGGCTCTTGTTTTATGGTTGTTGGGTGAAGGTCTCTTTTTTTGGAGCTGTTTTAAGCTGGAAAAGGGGTGAAGGTTAGGGCTAAACCTGGATCTTATTGGGATAGCAGTAGGTGGGGGCTTTTTTTCTGTTGTAGTGGCTGGTACCCTGCCATGAAGAGCTTCGTTACTGTCTGGTTGGTAAATGTGTTTCTGTAAGAAATTTTGAAAACACCAAAACAAGCATGGTCCAAAGCAGAGGATCAGACAGATAATATTGAGGGTCCCAAGAGTAGTAATAGCCAGGGGAGCCATGAGTTCCAGGAACCAAACGTACCCCATCATTGATTAGTAACTTGGGGGGCATATTTATCTGGCCTATTAAGTCTTAAGTCTTTTTTATTTGAAGTGTTTTTTCAAATTATTTATATAGGTTTTACCAAGACAGCTGGATGTTTAGGGGCTCATTTGTTATAGAAGTAAGAGACTGTTATAGAAGTAGGAAATCATAGCTCATGATCTAAGGGCCCATGTGTCATGTTCTTGTTTTTAGAGAATGAGAGGAAAAGTGATAAACACAATTTATATAATCTTTATAATCTTTTTTTTTGGAATATAAAAGATGTATGTAACTGAGCAAATGTCTTTTGGAGGCCAGCATACTGATGAGTGTAGTGTTATTATGAACCTGACTTGTCTTTTAAATTTAAGGCCATGAAAACACACATTTTAGGTTGATAGTTTTAGCAGAGTCATGGAATAGTTGTGTAAAGGACAGTTTTATTTTTGTATCTCTCTGTTCTTGGAGGCCTCCTAGATACATTTAAAAGTAAAGAGAATTGATAACCTCAACAAGGACACTGGCCAACTTAAGGAGATCAAGTATAACATAAAAGGCTTGATCTTTTTAGACATGAGTAGGTATCTAGGGAATATGAGCACAATGAGGGAAGAGGCATCATAAACAGAGAACAAGGATGTACATTATTTTAAAAGGAATAAATCTTGTAGCTGTTTGGTATAGAACTTATCTTGACTGTGGGTGACAAGCAGGTGATTTTTCAAAATATTTTTATTTTATGGTATTTTTTATCAACAGGGTTATAAAGTGGGGGAGGTATGAGGGGTGAGTGATCGGGCTCAGGCTAGGAGTACTTGAGAAGGAGAACAGGTTTGACAGAGGGAGGGTCAATAGTGTAGGTAGAAAAAGGCTTGCATGTAGGGTATTTCTGACTGTTTGCCATTGCGTTGACAGAAGTTGTGTAAATCACACAGTATGTTAAAATCGAAAGTGTCATTTTGGGCCATGGAAACCCATTATCTAATTTATACTGAGGCCAAACCTGATTACAATAGAAAACAAGTCTTTTTGGGTTAAAGTCTGGTCCCAACAATCCCAGGGGTTTGAATTATGTCAGGAGGCAGCCCAGAGGCATTGAGGGGCAGAGTTTGTATTGTTAGAGTGGGTGAGGAGTACACAGCTCCCTGGGAGAGGGACAAAGGGGAGAAGAGTCTTTGTCTCCTTTGACAATCTCCAAGTGAGTCTCCCAGAGGGAGAGAATGAGAGGAGCCAGGCTGATGGGGCATCTCCCATGGGCACAGTCCTGGGCCCAGTGGCCAAGGGGGTTTCTCTGACCAAGTGCTTGGATTTTGGAGAGGTCCCCAGAGGGAGAGAGGATGAGACAGAGAATCCTATGAGAGGGAGGCTGAACTCCCTACTCACCCAGACATTGGTGACAGGTGTGGATGTGTAGCATCAGCAATGGCAAAGGTTGAAAGCCCCAGAGGGTCCTGGATTGGCAGATATGGTCCAATGGAGATGGCCAAAAGGCCAATCAACCCCATCCCATGGGAGATCATCAGTTAATGGGCCATCTACCATCCGAGTCATGGAACCAGAAATGTCAGGTAGAAGGGCCGAAAACCAAGACCAGACCAGGCCACAACAAGCCTTTATTAGGGGAACAGATCTGCTGGGCTATCTCTGAACAAAGGAGAGACAAAAGTAATATGGCCAAGACAGCAAGTATCTTTTATAGGGGCTTGTAGGAGCTGAGGTGGGGTTGAGTGAGGTAGTGACTAGGGACTGGAGGAGCCTGTGGTGTCACTAGTTGTCAGGAGGAGAGAAAGCATCAAGTTATTTTTTTGGTGGGAGTAGGGGCATGTTGGAAAAAAGGTAGCTATTATATACAGCAGCCACCCTAAATTGGAGGGAAATCTATCAGGAACTTCATTCTTCTTTTAAAAACAAATGCAATCTTTCCTTCCCTTATGGTTGTTGTGACCACCATTGTTAGTGAATCTCTTTTGATTTTGGAGGATGGCAATACCCTGGGCAATTCCATCTAGACCAGTGATGGTGAACCTTTTAGAGATTTCAAGGATAACAAACAGCCAGCTGGGACACATGTGCCATAGGTTTGCTACCACTGATCTAAACTTTCAGATTCTTAGGTAACTGTTGATAATAGGAAAAGAATGTGTTTAGATTTAAAGTTTTGTGTAAGTAATCACTATTATCTTTTCTAGAGGTAATTTTTGAACTTTGCAAGAAGATTCTAAGAGAAACAAGAACAAGGCCAAAGACGTCATTTTATGACTTGGGTCAAGTACTTCAAGAGTGAGTAATCACATTCAATAGAGTAGTAAAACTAGGTATGCAATACACATAAGAAGGCACCCTGTTCTTAGATGTAGCTAATTTTTCCTTTTATTTAGAAGGAAAAAATGGTTTACATATCTTTCTCAGCAGGTAGGTTTATGTTTTCTTTTCTGACAAGAAATGTGAGGGCACTGGTTCACAGGTTAATGAAGTTTGTGGTCTCTCTTCTTCACTTTGTGGTGTCTCACATAGCTTCAGTTTCATTCTGTAGAGGTAACTCCATCTATCTACTCCCTGTACCCTAGTGGTAGAAGGAGGTATGTTAGGAAGGTTATGTAAGAGCCTTTCTATTTGGGGGTGAGTTGGTCCTAAGGCTCACATTGCTTTCAGGTCCTAATTGGGTCCTGGTAAGCAGAGGAGACTGAGCTGGAAATTAATATCAGCCCCTGGGAATGGAAGAATCTTATTTCCATATACCTAGGAGGCTGTTAGAAAATTCCCAGATGGGTAAAATGTTAGAGGAACTGAGAGTTTCAGTGTCACTAACTAGGTGAGATATCAAAATAGGCCTCCTATAAAGCATCTCAAATGAACAGAGATTAAGGTTGGATTTGAGAGCAGCCCCATTGTTCACATTAAGGCAACTGGAATAATATCTAGCCACTTATGGTGAGTTTCTTGACACTGCTTGGCTAAGGTCCACTTGAGGGTTTGATTTGCTTATTTGACCTGAGGAGTGGGGCCACCAGAATGCATGGAGGTGGTATTAAGTTCCAGGGCTTTGGGGACTCTATGTATGATTTGGGATGTGTAGGACAGCCCATTATCACTCTGGATATACCTAGGCAGATCAAATCTAGGGATCACTTCTTTAAGGAGGGCTTTTTCCTCCTCTAAGGCCCATTTTGACCTGGTAGGGAAGGCCCTCATCCACCCTGTAAAAGTATCCATGCACACCAAGAGATGTGTGGAACCCTTTTACTGAGACATGTGGGTGAAGCCTATTTGACAACCTTCCCAGGGAAGGATCTTCACCACCGCATTGGTTCAGACAGTGTGGTTGGATGGGTCTCTTGATTGTGGAGGGCACAGATAAGGTACATCCTACAGACCTAGGTTAAAATATTATAAACTCTAGGCCCTATAAAAAGCCCGTGTGTCATAGCAGTGGTAATAGCACAGATAGCACAATTGGTGCTGAAATTCGACTATCCCTTTGTCTACCTGAATTTGGGCAATATCCCAGGGCCAAGATTTTTTCCATTTTCCTAACAAAAGAGAAATAAAAATTAAAAATATCAAGGAAATTTTTTAAAACTCCAGGCTAGAGCACGTGTGTGTTAGGTCTCATGGCCTGATGTTTATTAACCTTTTCCCCATTCAATCCTTGTCAAATATTTACACATAGAGACTGTATGTGATTAAATCACAGTGAACTCTGAAAGAGACATATATGCTAAGATACCCTTAGATGACTAAATACTCTGTCACTTATTTCTGTGAATCTTATCCTGAGATCCAATGAGAGGCACCAGTGGTGGGGTGCACAGTTTTTAAAATTCAAAAGCCTGATCTATCTTCTACTTCTTCCCGACTGGACAGCACTTTTTTATTCATGCCAGTTTTTTGTTTGTGTTGGCATAGGCCTACCTTGAACATACCTTTTGATAAATGTAGCTACTTTCTTCTTTACCTTCGGGTGTGCACTTGCAATTCTTTGCTTGCTATACACAAGAACCTGGAATCTATCTGTCAGATACAACAGACAGTATCAGTAGTTTTCTGCCCTATGTAGAAGACAATCCTGTAGAGACTTGTTTTCTACTTTGCTTGTTGAGGAAAGAATAGCTAGAGTCCCATAGACCTCCTGTTATAGCTTATATAGATGTCTTCTCAGAGCCAGATGCACTGATAGGTGGGGCTTTTGGGAGTAACTGGATCATGCATGTTTGATACTGAATTATGGGTGTTCCATAACTGGATTAGTCCACTGAATGAGTTAGCATAATTCTGGGTATGGATAATGGGAAGGCCCACCCTGGATATGGGGGGCATCAACCAATAGATTTGTAGCCTGGATGGAATAAAAAGGGAAAGGGAAACTCACTGTTTCCTGCTTTGTGCCTGCCATACCATGGACTGTTCCTCCTATGTCATGCCCCTCTGCTATGCCTTGGAGACAGCTGATCATGGACTGAAACCTCTACAAATTGTGAGCTAAAACAAACCTATCCTACTTTAACTTGTGGTGTCAGGTATTTTGTTCCAGGAACAAGAAAGTAAGACACACTATTTGCTCTTTTGGACTCCTCCCTCATCACAGATCATTTGAAGCTTTTCTGCAGAATACCCTGGGTTTTGAAATGTGAGACCATTCGAAGAGCTACTGATCAGCCATATTTTGTTTGGAGAGCCTCCCTTTTGGTGGTCAAATCTGCCTTAGAATTATGCTGGGAGACAGGGTCAAGGAAGCTTGATGTTCCCTGTAATGGACAACTGCTATCTTGCTTGGAAATTTTACTGTCTTGAAGAAGTTGAGAATTTCTGGTCCAGGTGGTATTGGTTACTGGGAGCTAATCAAAACTCTCCTCCCTTTTCAGATGGCTGCATGCACATGTATGACCAAAAAGAAACACTTGGAGTCAGTATACATATTGGTCCTCTTGCCCTGGGCAAGGTGGAGAGCATTAATAAAGGCAGTAAGTTCTGCCTCTTGGGGTGAGGTTGCAGGAGGGAATCCTCCTGCTTTAGTGACCTCAGTTGGGCTGATTATGGCATAACCTGCCCTACTAATACCATCCTTTAAGAAAATGATGCCATCAGTGAACCAAGTGCTAGCCATCACTCAAAATGGCTGTTCCTTCAGAGCTGGGTGGCTTGCACAATTCTGGGCAATGGTTTGATCACATTTGTTTTCTACCTGTTGATTAGTTTGGAGGAGAGAATCTGGGTTTACAGCTGTGCCAGACTGAAGAGAGACATCTGTGTTTTCAATAAGGATGGCCTAATATGTAGTGAGACTTTCTCTAGTCATCCACAATTGTTCTTTCAGTTCTAACAAGGCCTTACCCTGATATGGGATTAGAAATGAGAATTTCTGTTCCCATATTATCTTAGAAGCTTCCTGGACTAACAGTGCCATTGCAGCTCTTGATCATAGGCATTTAAGTGAACCCTATGTCTCCCTATGTAGTTGTTAGGGAAAGTAAGTAACTGGTTGGTTTTCCTGGCCCAGGCAGTGGGTTAGTATTTTATTGGCTCCTCCCTGTTTTTCAGCCACAAAGAGACAAACAGGCTTAGTGAGGTCTCAGATTCCTAATGGCAAGTCTTGCATCAGGGGACCACTACAAAACTTAGAGGTACTCTGAAGTAGCTGATATTCATTTCAAGTTCTGGTCCTTGAATTGCCTCATATAAAGGTTTGGCTATTACTCCAAAATGGGCCAACCCATATGCAGCTGAAACTAGCCATTCACAAGAAAATGCTCAGCTCCTGTTTAGAACCTGGAGGACCAAGTCAGAAAATGTATGTGTTCTCCCTGAGGACAGTTGATTCAGTACTAGTTTTAAAATATAACTCAGAAAAGTCACTTATTTTAGAAATTTGGGCCTTGTCTTGAGATATCTTGTAACTCCTTCCTGCTAAACTGTTGAGACTTAATAGTGTTTTGATCAGATAATTCCTTGGTGAGACTACCAATAAAGAGATCATCTATGTGCTGTAAAAGATCTCCCCTTTTAAATTTTAAGTCACTATGGTGTTGAGCTATGTGCCGACCAAACAGGTGGGGGCCATCCCTAAAACCCTAAGGCAAGACAATCTAAGTATATTGGTGGTGAAGACAGTTTGGAGATCTCCTCATTCAAAGGCAAACAAGTATTGGGAGTTAGGGTCCATAGGGATGGAAAAGAAGGCATCTTTGAGATAAAGGACAGAGAACCAATTAGCATCTCATCTCCTGAGATCTGTGCAAGGACTAGGAATGTGTTTTCTGCTAATAAGTAATGTTGCTATATTGATGATGGTTCCTCTTTCAATGCCAAGGATCCTCCTCTATGTCATACAGGGCCAGAAAGAATTAGGTGGCTGTAAAAGTCTCTCCCTTGCCCGCTTCCATGGTTCCTTGCACATAAATCACTTTAACTTGCATCCATCAATCCTTACATTACCTCAAATCCTCTCAGTGCCTCAGGATGTATCATGATCCTTACTCATTAAAGCTAGCATGGATTTAGCCTGCCTGTTTTCTTCACTTAACTCCTGTTTTCCCTCTACTATGTCACAGCTTTTAAGACTATGTAAGCCACATTGATCAACTGACTTGTCCCAGATTGTGGGCCATGTTGGAGTTTCTGGAGTTTCTTCTAATATCTAGAACTAACTAGTTAATAAAAATACTATCTCAGGATAATTTGGCTCTCATTAGACTCTAGGTTTGAATTCATATATTTACAGATTACTTCTTCAAATTGGTGTTGGAAAGCAACTAGATTTTTACCAGAGCCCTGACTAATAGTTCTGAGCTTATCAAAATTTACAGGCTTGGGCATGCCTCAGTAAAATGGCCCAGAGGTCTAACCTCCATTTGACTTCTTTATCTCTTATCTTATAACTCTATGTAGGCCATTCTTGCAGCCCAAATAATGTATCATGTGGCTAATTATCAGTGGGTGTTGCCATGCATACTTTATCATTAGCCTGTCTGACAGCCCTTATAATCCTTTCTCTTTGTATTGCTGTGCAGCAGAAAACCATGACAAAGTGGACATTTTGCCAGGTCAAATCAAAACCATTTTTAGGGTATAGGATTTGTCAGCAAACTTTTCAAGATCCTCAGAAAATTTATCCAGTTTCTCTTTGTATTGTTGAATATCCCTGATTGAAAAAAGGACTTGAACCCAGATGACACCATCTATACCTTCTTTTTCTAAAAGAGGTAGAATCTGGCAGGCTTAGATGATGAGTTCCCTCAGTTTGAGACCTTATAGTAGACAGACTCAGACCTAATATGGGGTGGTTCAGAGGGTTGTCTTCATTTCCTGGAGATACTGACTGTGCTGATTGGTACGGAGGTAGCCAGTGGGAGAAGTAACTGACAAAAGGGCATCCTCAGCAGCATCATTTAGTGAGGAAGGATTAGTTCTAGGTCTAAGATTGGGATTTTGGTAGAAAACCATGAAGGTTTGAACATAAGATGCCTCCAAACATTTCCCCTGGCTCTTAGAATAGACCATGCCTTCTTACACAGGAATATAAATGTGTTTTCTGATAGGGTCAAATTTTTCCTAGTGTCTGAGGAAGCATCAAAGGAGGGAATAGATGAGGCATTTCCCATAATAGATCTGCAAGCAGGAGGAGTAAAAACAAGATTATAGGAACTTTACAGAACATCCTGTGGATCAGTTCCTGGGCATTTCAGCCCACTATGATATCCTGGTAAAGTCAAACTGTTTGGGATTAGGTCCTCACATGGCAACCTCCAGGGTATCCTCTGGACCAGTCTCATGATCTATTTCTCCCCATAACAGGGTCCTGTCATAAAGCTGAATTGTTTGGAATTTAAATACCAGATGTCTCTAGACATCTGTCTTCCAGATGTCTTCTGTGTGAACCATATCCTCTTCCTTTGGACCTTTGGATATTCTTCTTTGGACACAACTCATCTCTTGCACCAAAAGTCTGGAGCTAGGATGCCCTACTGGCTGGACACCTCTAGCCAAACATAAAATCACTTAACACCACAATACGCCTGTTTAAAGAGGCCTCCCCCACTGACCTCAATAAAACCCTGACAAATTTGCCTACATAAGTGCATTTTGGGGCCCTGGCTGACAGAGGTGTGAAATTTGACAATTGATCTTCAGGGCGGTCCACTATCTGGGAGGTGAGAGCCTCTGAGTCCCAGTAAGGTTTTCCTCAACTATTGCAAATAAAGCAGGTAAGAGCTTGCTAACTAGCAAAGAGCTGAGGGAAGTCTGATGGGTTAGGAATCAAATACATGGCAATCTAAGAACTGGGGGTAAACATGTCACTAGGGAAAAAGATTCAGACTGAAAGGCCATCTAAGATGCTATTACCCTAAGAGAGGTGGAATTTTGGACTCTCTACCACTAACAACTCAGGCAGGACCTAGTTTTAAAACATGAGCCCTTGTATAGCACCCTTACTATTCCCTAGCTTATTCCTCTGTTCACATCTCCCCTGCATTTTCACTACTTTGTACCACAAAAGGATATGAGGTTTCTAGCAAGCAGAAGCTTCACAATGGAAAGTCAATTGGCATCCATAGGCTGCACATCAGTTTAGATAGGGAAATAAAGTTGAGGCCCAAATTATCATGATACCAGAACTAAGTAGGATGAAAAGAGGAAGAGAATTAATACTAGAGAAGTAACCCCAGGAAGAGATATCTGCAGATAGCTTAACAAGTAGCCCTACAATCCAAGAAGGTTACGTCTGATTGGCAGGGAGGGCTGAAGTAGCCATCTTGCCTAGAACCTGTACATTTTAAAACACAAAGGCTGTAAGGTCTATCCACCCCCCAACACACACCAATTCCCTACCTCTCTCTTCTAACCAACATTAGAAAAAAAGGCAAAGGATTTCAGCAATCTTACAGATGAAAGCCTGAGTGGGAGATAAGTGATAAGAAGGAGACTGAGGCTCCTGCAGGGGAGATAGTGAAGGAAAACAAGCCTCAGAGGGGGGCTCCTACTTGGTGTGAGTCCACAGAGTCCACTGGGTCCCATGAACAGGAGCAGCCACTGCTCAATTTGCTATCCAAATCCACATAGTTGAGGGCATGCTCCCAGCCACCAGAAAAGGAAATCCATTACATCACAGGACTGAGCCCATGTTCTTTGGTTCCAAGAGAAAGATCATGGAAGCAGCCTGGAGGACCACCCCCAGGAAAATGTGTCCTGGATCCATTGTGCATTTCCTCGGAAATTGCCCTCTCTGAGACAACCCAAAAACCTGACCCCTTCACTGTGTTCCAGGATCAAAGATTCTCAAACTGGCTGCAGAAGAACCCAGGCCCAAGACACTGGACTAGGCCATGTACCCATCATATGTCTTTCTGGACAGACAAGATAGCTAAAACTCCATCCCTCCAGGGATGTAGGAAATCTCAGCCACTGAAAAGAAACCCCCAAGCTGCAGAGGCCAACAACAAAGAGAGACTTCACAAACACAAACCCAACTATTGCTTCTACCACTTGAAGGCTATTTTACAGTGCAAGGAATCTCTTGAAAGCAGAACACTACTGCTATGTGGATGATTCTCAAGATTAATTATGAGCCAGTTTTAACTCACTCATTTCTCCTCTACATTTGGTTGCTTAACATATTTTTCAGACTTTGATCTCCCCTCTAAAAATGTTCTTTTCTAGTAATACTACCTGGTGTTCTCTAAGCTCATCACAATCCTCCTACCTGAGGATGATGTCCCAACACATTACTTCTCATCATTTTAAGTGAAATTTCATCTCACCTCAAGTGATGTTATACATTCTGTTCAGGACTCTCCGCCTGGATTGCTTTGTTCAGCCATTTCTAACCTCATAGGTTTGTGGCTGGCTTCATCATACCTCCTTAAAATCCTCTGAAGTCTTTTAGATCTTAGATCAGATCTTTAGCAAATATCTTTGCTTTTTGAAGAAAAAATTCCCTAACTTACCTAGATTATATTGAACAATAGGCTCTTCACACAAATTTGTGGACTATATAACTAGATGAATCTGATATTAAACATTAATTTTTGAGCAAATGAAAAGATGATAAACGTATATAATGTATGTATATTATATATATTAAGTGTATATAATGTATGTATATTATATATATAGTACTGGAAATATATATACGTACTGGAATATATATGTGTATATATATATATGTGTATGTGTGTGTGTGTGTGTGTGTATGATGAAAAGGTCAGAAATAGATACATTAGCATGTTACATTTGCAAGGTAACTTCACATATGATATATATTTGACTTTTTATGTTTGTTTAAGAAAAATGGTACAATAACCATTCTACAGGCTTAGAGAACTTAATACTTGAAGGTCATATCATTAAAAATGGGAGAGATTGGTTTGTATCCTTAAACTGAAGTTCTCTGACTTAATATGAGATTAGTGACAATGGATGTTCTAGCTAAAATGTCAGTCTCAAGAGGTGAGTTATAAAAATAACAAGTTAAAAACCTCTATGGATATTCCAATAACTTCCCTGCTCCAGGAAAAATACTTCAGCATCTTATGGTGCAACCCTACATGCTCTCTCCAAATTAGGCTCTGCCTAGTTGTATCAGCAACTTCTCTCTGATTTAGTCTTCTATAAATGAGAAAAATTTTAGAATATATTTCATAAAGTAGCTTTCAGAATAAAATTAGATTATATATGTAAATATTTAGATCATTGCCCATTAAAAAGTGTTGCTCAATACATGCAAACTCTATTGATTATTTTTATTAGTGCCATTTCACATGCATATTAAAAACCTCTCTCAAGGGAATACTAAAAGTATAACATAGATAAATTAACTGTAAATTTTGGGGAATTCCATAGTTAATTGCATGGAACAAAGGTTCTTTCTTTTATTTGCATAACTTTGAATGACTTTGGCTTGATCCTTGACACTTTTCTAGGCTTCCTATTAGCCTTAAACGAGAAGGCTAAGACTGGCTGTATTTTGATTGAAACATGAGTTGACCTATAGCTGTATATTACAAAATAGTTTTTGTGTAAAAGGCATCAGAACTTGAGAAAAATAATATTTCAGTGATTAATAGGATATTAAATAGTCTAGTTTCTAATTTAAACCTTTCATGAATACACACAAACTCATTTTTTTATAGCTTCAGAATTTAGAAATTTCTTGCACTTGGAAAGATTCGATATGCTTTATAACTTGTTTTGACAGGAATTTGTTTGTTTTCCCCTCTCTACATTGCTTCAAAGTGGATATCCTTATATGGTAATTATATTTTGATATAGCAGTCCCTAAACAGGAGATGGAAGTTTAATGGCATACGACGACATTGCAATTTCCAAAAATTGACTTCATTTTGAAAGGAATTGATAGAGCTCCTGATAGGAAGAAAAGAACAGTGATTACAATCTCCTTAAAGACTTTACACTTGGAAATTTTTCCCAGTCTCTGACCTTACCTGAAATCTTTGGTCATATTCCTCAACTAAAAAGTAGTGCCTTCCCTATTCTTAGTCTAATATAATGGATATCAGCACTACCACACTAGCAGATTCAATGCTTTCTCCTTTTCAGGGATATTTTAGACTTTCCTTTTTTAGTACTCTGGAAAGAAAAACAAGGACAATCTGGTCTTTGGTTCCTCTGGAAGGCACAAATTCCTGAGAAAGTAGTTTCTATTTTTCCTTCTTTTAAAACTGCTTTACTCACCTAACAGCAGCAGCTAAGTACCTTCAAGTGACCAAATGTCATTTGTTTGTATAAAAAGAAATTACATACTGACCAATGGAAATAATATATTGTCTTATAACTCACACCTTCCAACAGAGCCTGAAGCACTTTTTAGGCTCAATCATGATTCTTTCGGGGTTTACAGGCCAATGTGAAGATTAGGGAGTTGAAGTGAAGTCTAATGGGGAGAAACAGGCCAGGACATACATAAGTCCTGATCTCAGTTTAGAACACACTTCTGGAACAGTGTTAGTAGCCCTAGACTATAACAACCACAGAGGGAGACTTTAGATATTTTCAAGGAGGTTACTCCAAGGAACAAGACCTCCATCCATATCAGGAACAAGAGAAGCATCCTGCTTGACTATGTTTTAGGATGATATGAAAAATATTTTTTAAAATTAATATTCATAATGCCCAAATGTAATGTAACAGAAATAAAATGAAATTAATTTATAATACATATGTCTATTTCATACAATTACAGCAGAAGACTTAAAAAAATTGTCAGTTGATTTTTGACTTTGTTCCATGGATAGATTTGTGT
Source organism: Heterocephalus glaber (assembly GCF_000247695.1). The sequence continues at coordinate 74,557 of NW_004625025.1, forward strand.
TTATGAGAATGAGAATACCATAAGGCATTCTGTACAATTATAAGAAAACCAACCACAGAGGCATAAATATACTTTAGAAAAATAGGCTTAGGACAGTTAGTTAAAAACCAGACATGTTTGTATATGATGAAAGAAAGATGGAAAAAGCTTCAAACTAATTAGGGCTAATGTGACAGGATGAATAAAATACTGACAAATTGAACAAAAAAGGAATTAGAACTTCTCACAAATAGGCTTGATGTTCTCTATAAACACAATTTCTTATGCTATCATATGGGTGTCAGGGAGCCACTGTGCTTTTGAGTTATTCCTCTGAAAATTTGTTTCCTTCCTTGTGGTTGAGATTCACTGGGGTGCACAGTGCCATTCAAGCTTTCCCGGGCCCAGGGAGGTGCTTGCTGTTCATGAGTCCTGGAATCCATTTGTCCCTTTAAGTTGCACCCAATCTTCAACATATAGAGTGAAACCTTCACTCTATATGGTGAAGGATGACAGCAATTAAATTTATTATCTTCAAATCCAGCACATGTCAAGCACACTTTTAGTCTCTAGTACTTATGATAAACTTGGAGGTCATAATTTACAAGAAGTGACAGGTAATATACTAGAGATTTTAAAAATAAAGCACATTTCAACTGGCTACAGAGGAATAGCATAATGCACTATTGAGGAGTACAGGAAAATTAAATTTCTAGAAAATCTCCCTGTAGTGTTTGGTAGGGAGGTTGTAGGGTACTGAAGATTTAAAAGTGGAGGTAGTATTGCAAAAATGTAGCTGGTGCAACATTGCAAACATCTCCCAATTTCTTACACAGTCTGTCTTTGTGTGGATGGTAGAATCAGTGATTCAGTAGAGTGAAGTTCCAATTCAGAGTTAGTCTGCCACATTTCTTATTTTGCTCTCAAACCCTGAGCTTAACTGGGAACTGTTTGATTAGTATCATGCTCTGCAAGTATAATGCATTTTGCATTACTGAAAAAGAACAAACATTATTTTTATAACTAGAAAAACATGATTCTGCTTGCATACTTTGTTTTTAAGCAAATAAAAATATCTTAAGTACCAATTAAAGTCAGTAAAAATGGGAAATCAAGATGCTATGTAATGAGGATATGATTATCGACAAGATATTATTCTAGTTATTGAAAAATTATAGTACCAAATTTACAGAAAATTCTGAGGGGAGAAGAGCATGCAAATTGAATTGTACATGTTAGTCTAAAAGACTGATTTGTGTGTTTAATTTGTTTTTGTCTTTAGGATGAAGAGGGCTCTAGGTTCATTCCTGTCCTACGTATTGGGGATGCCCTTCAGCCTGAAAGCTTCACATTCCTTTGGATCTCAATAATGAATTTTTTACTACACAAAAGAATTTTTTGTATTTGAACAGTATTTAATTTATACCTCTTTGGCCTGTTCTCATGTGTTAGTGAATCTGGGGGTTGTTTAGAGTTGTTTTGCATTGGTCATATTTGATGCCTCCAATCTGTCTGTAATATTTTTGTATATTATTTGGTTTTGACTGAGATGGAAATAAGGACACAAATATCTGTAATTGAAATTAAGCTACATTTTTGCAAAAAAGAAATATTATTTCATACTATGGAGTTAACATTATGATATACAGTTCCTTCTTGCCTTATGTATGCACCACAAATTATAACAAAAACAGAAAGGATATGTAAATGAAATTTCCTTATTTAGTATAATCATGTTTTCAGATTTGGATAATATTGTGGTTCTGCAAAATCATTGTGCAAGTATTATACAATGTGGTTGATTTAGGAAAGAACAGAGTGCTTCCATTAGTTATTTCCTCTTGGATTCTACTGCTGAAATGTATCTTATTTCCATATCTAAAATTGGGAATAAAAAAGGAAGAATGACATAGTATATATGTATTTCTACAGCATCATGGCTATGTATGACTTCCAGGATTGGAGATACAAATTAAGAAGAACCTTGAGTTAATAAACATCAAATGATCTAATCCAATGTTTAAAAGGAAAAACATTTGACTAGACATTTCACAAAGATTTAAGATAGTATGTGAAGAAGTGCACAAGCTTGGTGATGTAAAGAGAATGAAAATTAAAACCACAATGTGATAAAATTACATAAACATGAGGAAAAGTATTATTAACATCGTGATTGGTCAGACTGTGAAGAAAATGAAATTTTCATTTTATTGTCAGGTTTGCTAAATATTATACCATCAGCTACATTTCTGCAGTGATCAAAAGTGAAGGAAGCAGTCCAGGATAAAGAATAAGTCCATTGTTAGTTTAGTTTGTTTATAAGGAAAGTCAAAAGTTGCTAAATATGAATAGGTAGTACCTATGAACAGAAGACATTGTGTACCAGAACATGAATAGTGTTTACTATTAGTTATACTTAGACTTTTTTTTCATCATTTATATCAATATGGCTATGACAATGACAGGATTTAATAGATTTTGTTTTCTTTATGGTGGGTTACAAAATAGTACATCTTGAATATCATGGGATGTTTGTTAGAGGAAATACAGCCAGTCTTGGTATTCAATCCAAGGTGACTATGCTTCAGTAGGTTACACCTTGAAACACTCAAAATTTCCATGCTTTGTGATACACATTAACAGTGACAGCAAGAAGTTTACACTCTTACCAAAAATGTTATTTAAATAGTTTTTTTAATGGCAGAAAAGCTTACATATACAGTGTGTGCAGGATACCCACAGAAGGAGGCCTCCATGCCATTTTCACCCCTTCAATCTTGTATAATGCACCTTTTCTCCAATCTCTAGTTAATGCTTTCTAAGATTGACTTTTGTTTTGTCAGAACCACTTCACAAGTATAGGACTTAACGTTTGAAAATTGTCTCTAACTATGCAGGCTGCACTGGCCAGTAAAAATAATTTTTACTTGCAAAATTACATGGAAATGTTATTACATGAAAACAATGAGTTACCTGTATAACAGAGATAATTCCTGCCACAAAGAGTGGTATCTGGGCTGGGGATTTAGCTCAGTGGTTCTGCCACCTGCCTCGCAAGCAGAAGGACCTGAGTTCGATCTCCAGTACCAAAAAAACAAAACAAAACACATAAAAAAAGAGTGGTATCCATCCACAAAATAACCAAGGAAGGCCAATCATTATAGTGATAGAGTAGTCAATATATTTTTGGTCATGAGTTATAAATAGACATATGAAAGGTCACAAATGGAAATATAATGCTCTTTCCATGTATCAGGATTAAGCTCTGAGTGTCTTGTCTTCTAAAATTAAAAATCTTAGTGGTGTGTGTCACTTCACATATAAGTCAGCCTGAAAAGTCTTCTCAACTAAATCCACCTTTTATCAGTGTCTACACCTTGTACATCTCCAGATACTGCTGCAGTTTTTGCTCAGATTTTCTAGATTTTACTTTTCTGATCGGCTCTAATTGCTTCTCTATCTTCTTTCTTGCGTAGTAGTCTGATTTCTCATTCTCCATAGTGGTGAGTGACTGAACTCTATAGTGGGAAGATTTCATTGCAACTCATTAAGTTTAGGAGATATATAAAAATCAATGGAGAGCTCCATAGAGAAAGCATGCCTACTGCTGCCCACATTCTGCTCTTGCTGGTTCCCTTCAAGCGCCTTAGCTGATAGGAATTTCAATCAGATTCAGCTGTGACTCACTGCTGCTCAGTTGAAAGACTTGAAGTCTGAGGACTTCTGGCCAACTCTCTGTCACTGAGGTGCTCAGTCTAAGAAGATCTGGAAAGAAACTTTCCTCTTCATAGAGTCTTGTTCACTTTTTCAAGAACAGAAGCTGACTGGATGTTTTATCTTTTCTGTTGCTATTATCCTGTTATCCTTGTTTTGTTTTGTTTTTCTAGTTTTGTTGAATTTTGCTTTTTGGGTTTTTCTTTTATTCTGCCCTGTTGTCGCAATCAGTTTGTTTTCCTGTGTTGCTGGTGATTCTAATCAAGGCTATAGCCCAGCCCAGCCAAGAGGAATTTGACCCAAGTTCCAGCCACAATTCAGCCACAGTTGAATCTTGTTGGATACTCTAGCTTAAGGAATAAAAGACAGAAACAATCCTGACCATCAACCCATACAGAGGTAGGCATAGGTTTCAGGTTTCTGATGTCCCAGTACTGGGCAGACCTGTCCATGTTAGCAACAGAGATGAATAATAAACTTTTGCTAGCACCTACATGGTTCCTCTGTATCATTGCACCTCCATGTTGTCAGATTGTACATTGTTGACAGGACTGGATATGGAGGCCAACTGGTGGGGTGCCATGATCCTGGTTCCTGTCTTTTCCTGTGAAGCTCTGGATCAGCCTGAGTACCTAATGAGAGGACAAGTGCTTCCCACACTTTATCACTCTCCATGACTGGAGCACCTAGTAATAGAAACCCTTTCAAGTACTAGACCCAATATCAATTGAATCTAAAGAAACCCCCATTGCCTGACAGAGCCCACTATTTGCACTGTAGGAGAAAGGCCAGAGTGTGTACCCTGCATATTCTGCTTGATACTGAACTTGTCAGAATTGCTAGTATCCCTACTCCTGTGAGACCAGCTGAGACAGTAGGTCCCTGCCTCTGATACTGTATGCACTTTACCCAGAGGAAGAAGCTACAGATTGTAGTCATTAACATGAATGAAAAATAAACCATTTTTCTCTATAGAGAGTTTTTAATTGCTTTTAAATTGACAAATCTCCTGATTGATACAAGGAACCATCTACTCTTTTTGGATTTGAAGAAAAAATATCCCTGAGCATTTAAGATGATACTAAAAGACAAATTTGGGGTAATGCAGTCCTATGTAACATTTTACACAGGACAGAATTTTTTTGAGGAAGAGAAATGATTCATACTAAAACAATATATACAGTTTAGCTCATGAGTACATTTTAAAGTATACCTTTCATTTAGTATTTCATTCTGTTTTTCACTGTTTGTTCACATAGCACTCTAACATAGTTCTGCTGCATAAATTTTGAATAAATTGACTATCTTCATTTTTTATAATCTATCATGTAAAATACACAAAAATGTGCAAATATGCCAAAATTAAGGTGCTAAGACAACCAAATCACAAATAAATAGTATCTTGGGACTTTTACATCATTTTCCACTGATTTTTTATTGGGAATTAATTGATATACACATTAAATAGGACAAACTCATGACATTATATAGTTAGGAAATTTAATGTTATTGTAACATGGTTAATAAAACATTACAAACATTAAAATATATCACTTAAAAAGTCATCAGTTCAAATTAATGCTAGGAGAGGAAGTGCTGATTGGAATAGGTTTTGTTTTATTCCCCATAAAGCATCCAAAGAGTAGGTGAATGGATCCTGAACAAGAAAACTGTATTGTAAAAGTTACATTCTAAAAAGGTTATTTCCAAAGGGAACAATTAAAATTTTAATGAAAGAGACTGAAACTGGGATTATTTGGGTAAGATTGTACTTGCCTTTTTTCTCCCAAATGACTGTTTTTCTTTTCCTTTCCACTGCCTACTTTGAAGTCAGTCACTAAATTCAGTGAGGACTCAAAAGTGTGCTGATAGGAATGAGGGGCTGAGCTGTTTTGACATTTTGAGGGAAGAGTATATACATATTTTATTTTTCAATTCTTCTCTAAAGAAGAGTTAAGGGAAGAGAGATTTCAAATGGAAGATGCGATCATATTTACTTATACAGACAAATAACCAAAGGTCTTCATTGATTTTGACAAAATAAAAAAGTCAGGGTTACTTTAGGAATAACAGTTGCAAGCTAATTGCATGGATGAAATACAATGAATGGGGAGAAAGTGGGTAGCAAAGAGGAATTAAAGACAGTACAGCTGGACACTTCTTTGGAGGTGTTTATTTAGGTGCAGTTACAGCAAAAGGAATACAGCCCAAGATTCATGTGACAAGGATATTATTAGCTGTTTTTATTTTAGTAACATTGGTTCTGGTAATATCTCAATTCCAGTCCATAATTCCTGTGGCTTGAACCACAGGAAAATATGACTTTTAAAATCCTCAACTCCATTAAATTTACTGAATTGAAATCACAAAAATCACATATCACAATAAAAAGTTATCATTTTTTTTTACTTTGTAACCCTTTTAATGAAACAGATTTCTGTAAAATAAGAAGCAGATCCAGGAAAAATCAAAAAGATTTTGCACTGTTTAAAATCAAATATGTAGCTTCTCTATATATAATTTTCATAGTAGTATAAGCCAAATCTAAGTAGGTGATGTGGCCTTTCTCCACATAGCCCTGCTCACGTGCACTGGCAGTTAATAAATTTTGCCTTCACAATTGCAGGAGGCTGGGCAATGGTTCTTGACTAATGGATTATTACAGGTCAATGATTTTTTTATATCTTCACAGTTGGAATATTTATCTTGATAATCACAACTATTGGCTGAAATAAAAACAAAGCAATTAGTCACTGCATTATCACTGTTCTCCACAGCAACCACAGGAAGAATACATTCAGTGAGAATGGAGAGGAGACTGAACACACAAGTTGTCATTATTGTACTGTGATAACAAATTTCATATCTTGAGGAACTGACAAAGTCCCTTAGTTAAACTCACTGGGTGATCTAATGATTCTTTTTAAAGTTGAGTTTTTTGAAAAGTTCCTAAGATGAATTTTCTTATTTTCCTCTGAAAAATGTTGAGTAAAATTAAATGAATCTCTGTAGAAATGCACTATCTAAAATAACCACTAGTTGTGTGCTTCTTTAATTGAAATTAAATTTTTATATCTTCAGCAACACTAGTTGTATTCCAAGTGCCAAAGTATGTATGGGCTACTCTGTAGGACAGTGAAAACACGGAATGTTTTCATCATTGTGGAAGATTATACTGGACACCATTGCTCTAGAACAGTGGTGGTGAACGTATGGGATGTGTGCTGCAGCATGCAGGCAAAGCCCTCTCTGTTGGCACAGGAGTCACATCACCCCAGAATCACACCAGCTACTGAGCATGATATTCAAGTTTAATTGCAGTGTTGGCACTTTGTGATAAGCAAGTGGGTGTTAGTTTGGGCACTTGGTCTCTTAAAGGTTTGTCATTACTTCTCTGGAATCTGAACTCTAATGGCACCAGGGGTTCTCAGAAGTGATCTTATGGCAAGACAAATATGTAGATACATTTCTTTTACATTAAAAGTGGAGAGAGTATCAATATAATTATTGGACATTTCTACTTCAATGTTTCTAAGTGGCCACAAATTAAACAAATATCAGCCAAAATCCATCATCCTACCCAAAGGCTTGACATTTCTTTGATATCCAACCCCACAACCCTCCTTTGAATTCACCCAGTCTCAAAGAAATGGCACTCCTAATTACTAATTCAAACAAGGAGCTGAGTCAACAGAAACGTATTTTTTCCACTTTTTTTTTTGTTTTCTGTGATGGGGCTCATTATGTTGCCCACCCCTGTACTCAATGACCCTTCTACTTCATCCTCTCAGTAGCTGGGACCATAGGTGTGCACCACCATGCCCATCTCTCTTTTTATCAGCACTCAGAAATACAGGTAACCAAAAGTGAGTATTCTTTCTTCTTTTCTCTTATACTTATCTTTATTTTCATTCCTTTTGGACTAATGTCATAGAACTATCCATTTATTTTGGAGTCCTTGTCTCCTAACTAGTTTTCATCTAATTGTTTCTTCCTACTATTGGAAGAAGCTCCTTGTATAACACAATTCTGATCTGGCCACTTCTGCCTAAAATCTTTCAATTGGCTATTCATTACTAAAAGGCTAGATTCTAAACTCCTTAGCCAAAGTATTCTCAAAGCTGTGTATTCCTAGCTTTTTCTTCTGTACTTAATTTATAGCTTTCATATCATTTATAATCTTCTTTAGTAATGCATGTTAGTACCACAGAATAAAGAATTTAGTTGTGGGAAATTGGTACATGCCTATAACATATATTCATTATTTTCAACCCCACCATCCCCTCTCTTTTCCCTCATCCCCCAGTCATTTTCTTTTTCTCTAAAAGTATACTTTCTAGTTTCTTTCAACTCACATTAATTAATTAAATAATTAATATGGTTTCTTATATAAGAAAAAATATGATATTTAACTTACTATATTTGATTTATTTTATTTAACTCAATGATCTCTGATTCTCTCTATTATTTTGCAAATGACATGATTTAATTCTTCTTAATGGCTAAATAATATTCTATTATATATATCTTATTTTATTTATTCATCCACCCATTGATGGACATCTTACCTATTTCTATAGCTCAGCTATTGGGACTTGCCCTGCTATATACACAGGTATGCATGGATCATGGTGGTATGATATTTTTAAATCTTTTTGGAAGATATCAGAGACAAGTAGAGTTGGGTCAAATGATATTTATGTTTTCAGTTTTTTGAAGAGCCTTCATATTGACCTCTGTAGTGCATATACTAGATTACATTCTGCCAACACTGTAGGATGGTTCCTGTTTCCCCACATCCTCACATGCATTCATAGTTTTTATTCTTTTTTTTTTTGTATTAAATTCCTTTATTGATATATTGTAGGTACACAACACAATTACATTTCTTATTGGGAATTGTACCTTTACATAATGCATCTTGGTTCTTATTTTTTCCCCATTCCTAGCCCTTCCTTCACGCCCTCCAACCTTCCCTATTTACAAAGACTTTATTTCCATTTTTTCCATTTCTCAGCATTTTTCCTTTCCCTTCTTTCCTTTCCCCTG
>NW_004625025.1:86894-114559 GCF_000247695.1 Heterocephalus glaber
AAGTACTGCACCTGAAAGAAGTTCTGAAGTACACCTATTGATGCTAAGGACCTAAAGCCCCTCCTCGAATTTACCATACTTTGGGGAGGTGTTCTCTTTGGGAACTGCCCATTCAGCAGTAACAGCTCTGTTCTGGTTTACATCTAGATTTCCTCTTGGTTTATGGGAGGATTATCACTGACCTGCCCTTGAAGTGGGGTCCAGTCAGAAGAGACAGGTCTCTGGGGTGTGGCCTGGAAGGTTCATCTCCCTCCCTAGATCCTCCCTTCCCTCTTTGCTTCCTGTTAGCCCTGTCTCTGTGCCATGTCATCTTATTTTGGAGCCTGGGGGCTATGGACTGAAATGTGAGCAAAATTAACTGTTCTCCTTTTAAGTTCTGGGTTTCAGGTATTTTGTCTCAGCAAAGAGAAATAACTAAGACCAACTCCCTACCATTGCATTACAGTACTACTGTGATTAGCCCTCGCTGGTTACTGAGGCTCTATGTACACCATTTTAAATTAGTGTTTCTTCAAACCAGAAGTTGTAAGGGCTGTAGTTTAGTCTTTGACCTTCTGAGTACCCTACATCATTTTTCTAAAAATTATCTGCTCTTCTTCAATACTGTTGCACATAGCTAAGTCAGGTAGAGACTGATAAGCAGTTAGAAAGGGACCATGTCCAAAATGGAGTCAGAACAGAGATGAGACGAACCAGGCTGTAGTGGAGGGTTGATCTGAGAGAAGGTAGGCCCCCAAATGGAGACACAGTGGCTGGGCCAGGGAGCCTCCACAGAGATAAACAACAGTCCAAAGCTGTATTCTAGTTATCTGATCCAGTAAGCCTAAACAATATGACAAACCTGAACAAACCATCTAATAAACACTTAGCAAAATGACCAGAACACTCTAACCCTCACTCCTACCCCTTCTGGAAATGCTTTGTTCTTCTCCACTCTTTGTAACCTTCCTTCTTACCTTGTTTTTCTAGTAGATCAATATTAGCTAAGTGACTATATTTGTAATCCTATAGGCTGGTTTTATAACTTGACTCGTGATAACCTGTGATGTGATATTGCTGTAGAAAAAACTGCTAGATAAAGAGGCTCAGAGGCACCCCAGTTCTACGAGCTCTCCTGACTCTCAGGAGCATTCTCTTAATCAAGTTTTCCCACTCTTAACCTTCCTCATTCTCGAGTCTATTCATTGGAGTTGTGAGACACAAACTCAGCACATTGTACATATTGGGAGTTAATTCCCTGTAACTATGCTTTTAACCCAGTCTACTCAACTTTGTCCATGGAGCCAGTGTTGTGACTTATTCTCTCTCAAGCTTTATCTTTAATACTGTACCTCAGTCTCCAACAAACAAACAAACAAACCAAAAACCAAACAATAACAACAAAAAACCCCAAAATATTATCTTTCTAGATCTTAAAAGGGAAGGTAATCATATGATTCTTTCCTTTACAAGGGTTACTAATACAATCTTTATTAATATCTTTGATATATTCATCTAATTTGCCTTACTAATTAAAATTGTTTTACTTCTAAGAAAATACGTTATACTACAAAAGTTTGAGGTATTTTTTTGGTATAACACTGGTGCTTGAATTCAGGACTCACACTGAGACACAGCTCCAGTGCTTTTAATTTTGAGGCAAGATCTTGTTAAGTCACTAAGTTACCCAGGCTAGAGGAAAAATCACTATACTCCTGCCTTAACTTTCTAGAGTGGTGATTAATTTTTCATTATATCAGTACATGTAAGGGTAAATACATTATAGACTAATGACATATTCAACAATGGGGAGACAAAATGCCTATATAAGTCAGAATACATTCACTTACTGAAGTATATTAGATATAAAAGTAATTATACATTTATGTTAGTTTTGTAATATGATGTAAAGGTACAATTCCCAATGAGAAATGTAATTGTGTTGTATACCTACAATGTACCTATAAAAGAATTTAATACAAAAAAATTGATTATATTGGTTATCATTGATGTTTAAGTGCCTAATATGTTATTATAAAATGTTTACATTGGTTAAAAAAAAAAAAAAGGAAGTACTGCAGCTGAAAGAAGTTCTGAAGTACACCTATTGATGCTAAGGACCTAAAGCCCCTCCTCGAATTTGCCATACTTTAGGGGGGGTGTTCTCTTTGGGAACTGCCCATTCAGCAGTAACAGCTCTGTTCTGGTTTATGTCTAGATTTCCTTTTGGTTTATGGGAGGATTATCACTGACCTACCCTTGAAGTGGAGTCCAGTCAGAAGAGACAGGTCTCTGGGGTGTGGCCTGGAAGGTTCATCTCCCTCCCTAGATCCTCCCTTCGCTCTTTGCTTCCTGTTAGCCCTGTCTCTGTGCCATGTCATCTCATGTTGGAGCCCGGGGGCTATGGACTGAAATGTGAGCAAAATTAACTGTTCTCCTTTTAAGTTCTGGGTGTCAGGTATTTTGTCTCAGCAAAGAGAAATAACTAAGACCAACTCCCTACCATTGCATTACAGTACTACTGTGATTAGCCCTCGCTGGTTACTGAGGCTCTATGTACACCACTTTAAATTAGTGTTTCTTCAAACTAGAAGTTGTAAGAGCTGTAGTTTAGTCTTTGACCTTCTGAGTACCCTATGTCATTCTTCTAAAAGTTATCTGCTCTTCTTCAATACTATTGCACATAGCTAAGTCAGGTAGAGGCTGATAAGCAGTTAGAAAGGGACCATGTCCAAAATGGAGTCAGAACAGAGATGAGGCGAACCAGGCTGTAGTGGAGGGTTGATCTGAGAGAAGGTAGGCCCCCAAATGGAGACACAGTGGCTGGGCCAGGGAGCCTCCACAGAGATAAACAACAGTCCAAAGCTGTATTCTAGTTATCTGATCCAGTAAGCCTAAACAATATGACAAACCTGAACAAACCATCTAATAAACACTTAGCAAAATGACCAGAACACTCTAACCCTCACTCCTACCCCTTCTGGAAATGCTTTGTTCTTCTCCACTCTTTGTAACCTTCCTTCTTACCTTGTTTTTCTAGTAGATCAATATTAGCTAAGTGACTATATTTGTAATCCTATAGGCTGGTTTTATAACTTGACTCGTGATAACCTGTGATGTGATATTGCTGTAGAAAAAACTGCTAGATAAAGAGGCTCAGAGGCACCCCAGTTCTACGAGCTCTCCTGACTCTCAGGAGCATTCTCTTAATCAAGTGTTCCCACTCTTAACCTTCCTCATTCTCGAGTCTATTCATTGGAGTTGTGAGACACAAACTCAGCACATCTTACGTATTGGGAGTTAATTCCCTGTAACTATACTTTTAACCCAGTCTACTCAATTTTGTCCATGGAGCCAGTGTTGTGACTTATTCTCTTCAAGCTTTATCTTTAATACTATACCACAGTCTCCAACAAACAAACAAACCCTAAAAACCAAACAATAAATAAAACAATAAAAACAAAAAACCCCAAAATATTCTCTTTCTAGATCTTAAAAGGAAAGGTAATCATATGATTCTTTCCTTTACAAGGGTTACTAATGCAATCTTTATTAATATCTTTGATATATTCATCTAATTTGCCTTACTAATTAAAATTGTTTTACTTCTAAGAAAATAAGTTATACTACAAAAGTCTGAGGCATTTTTTTGGTACAACACTGGTGCTTGAATTCAGGACTCTCACACTGAGACACAGCTCCAGTGCTTTTAATTTTGAGGCAAGATCTTGTTAAGTCACTAAGTTACCCAGGCTAGACTCAAAATCACTATGCTCCTGCCTTAACTTTCTAGAGTGGTGATTAATTTTTCATTATATCAGTACATGTAAGGGTAAATACATTATAGGCTAATGACATATTCAACAAAGGGGAGACAAAATGCCTATATAAGTTAGAATACATTCACTTACTGAAGTATATTAGATATAAAAGTAATTATACATTTATGTTAGTTTTGTAATATGAAGTTAAGTTTTAAAAGAACAGAATATTGAATTGTACATGATAGATTGTTTTTTAAAGAACAGAATATTGAATTGTACATGATAGATTGTTAGCCTTCTGTTATATATTGAATGACTATGTCCTGACCACTCTCACCCTCATATGGTGGCACACAAACCCAAATTTTGTATTTCTTTGGAGAACAGACTACTGAGAAAGTAATCGAAGTTCAGGGAAATCACAAGGTTGGGATCCTGATCCAACATATTCATGTGCTTAGAAAAGGTACCAGAATGTGCTCCACCCCTACATGCATGTGCATGCACACACACGCGCGCACACACACACACACACACACACACACACACGGCAGAGACCATGTGAAGACACAGTGTGGAGGTGGTGATCTGCAGCCAGGAAGAAAGCCCTCATTGGGAGACAACGAGGACAGCTTGATCTTGAACACGTAGCTTTCACAACTGAGAAAATAAATTTTTCTTGTTCAAGCCATTCAGTCAATCATATGTTGTTATATTGTCTGACAAAATTAATATGGATTCTCCTCTTTAGTACTTGAAGCCCAGGTTATTTCTGAGTGAGTTCCAAGGTCTGGGAGCAGTGGCAGGTTGAACCCTGGAGCCCAGGTCTGCGTTCGGGCATGTGGGTCACAGCCAGGCACCATGAGAGCTGGTGCTGCTGGGACTGTCCAGTGCTCAGGCTCAAGGCAGCTGTGCTTTTCCCCTTTGCTATGTGACAACAGCTTTATGAGAGAGAGAGAGGCCGTCCAATGTTTCAGATAGCCTCAGAGGGTGTTTCCTTGAAAAGAGACAGTGATTACTCTGTACTGTAGCTAGGGCTGGAAATGGACACATTTTGATTCTCCTGGAGAAGAGTCCTTAAAACAGGACTTCATCCCCTTCTTTCATGAAACTAATAACCAGACAAAAAGCCAGGCAAAGAATTAAAGAGACTAAATAGAAAGCCAAGGGAAATAGTTTATCTTCATGAAGAAAGGAATTATCTTACATGATTTCAAAAGTAGGTCGACATTGTAACCACAGTGATTCAAAAGGGAGAAAATTTTATAAAAAGAAATTAACTCTTGGAAGTTCTTCTGATTTTGCTAAATCAATTATTTCAGTTACTTTTTAGCAATATAGTGAAACTCATAGTTTAGACATTGTGATGTCTTTGTCAGAAAGAGTGGAGGGACAGAGATATTATATGACCTCCTGATAACTTGGTTGCTTGTTAGATGTTGTTGAAAATGGACCTTTGTTTATTTTAGCCTCCATATTTACTTCCTATTATCTATGTCATGCTAATGCTTTTAGTCATGTTAAATCCTTACAGTGGATAATAGCTACATTCTTCAATGATATTTCTAAGTCTCTCTAGCTGATAAAACTCATGGGCTAAGTCCAAAAACACTGATTTCCCTCAATTTGTGCATTTGCATTTTGCTTTTACCAAAACTATATTGTGAGTTTGAGGAGATTACACTTTTATCTTCACATCTCCTTAAATGCCTTATAGCTAAGGATTATTTATTCAGTACTTTCCCACTGATCAACCTACAGAGACTTTTTCTATAGCTTCCAAAGACCTGCTCTTACCTAGTTTTCTTGGCCAGGAAAATCCCCTGGTGATGGTGTCCAGTGGGCCTCCCGAAGAACACAAGGATTAAAGAGGCCTTCTTTTGTTTGTCAAGTCAGAGCCAATTAAATATGTTCATTTCTTTCACTGTCATTGACCATGTTTTGCACACTCCAATCAGAACAACTTATTAGCTATTGCTGAGCATGATCAAGTGAACAGGATACAATTAATTTTTCTCTCCAAACCTCTAGGAATCGTTAGATGAGCCCATCCATCAAATATCCACCCCTGAGCTGTTGACCTTTTCCCACATGTGCAAACGTGGCGTGTAAAGTTGCATTTTCTTTTAGCCTGAACCATTCCAGTCCTTTCTGGAGAGAGATAGGGAAGAATCTTGACAATGTGGTGCTGAGCAGGTAAACATTTCAAATGTGGTAAACATGACAAAGATTCAACATCATCAAAACATTTAGTTCCCTCCCACCACTCTTCCATATGGGCTGCTGAAAACAGCAAGTTTAAGTGGAGTGTGAAATGCTTGCAGTTCATCTGGTAGAGAAATTCAGAAGGTTTTGGAAAAATTAAGGAAAATAATTGCTTCTATCTTGGCATTCACTTGTATGTAGGCAATTTCCAAATGTTTGCTGCTATAGATTTCCTTTGCTGTTTCCTATGAACAAATCTTCACTTCTTTTAATTCATTTATCTTAAAAGAATTATTTTGTTATGTTCAAATAATTTAGTTAACCATTCTTCGTTCTGTATCTGTCCTTTTAAAAAGACATTAATAATTCCCAGTGTGTCATCAGAGGGAAGCCAAATCCAGAAATATCAAAGATTTGCAATTTCAGGTCCTTATAGTTTGCTGCTAATTATGAATCTACAGCAGAGAAAATCTTTCTGAACTATAAATAAATGTATATGATTTAATTAAACAGCAATATATACTTCTCATTGTTATTAGAACCACTATTGTTTGAAGCACCTGAAAAAGAAAAAAATGTTCTTACATGTTATCATTGCACATTAAGTAACAAACAGATTTATAGAACTTTTACAAGCTTGCCATGTGTTAACAGTCCACTTTGTAGAAATAAGGATTTCTAAACTACAAAGTAGAAAAACTTTGTTTAGTGGCAGAACTCATTGAATTGTTCATTTAAAAAGTAAGCCTACTATATCAGCATATTTTGCTGCCAATTCAGAATTAACTTTGAAGGAATTAGAGGAGCAAGGGAGAACCATGTCAACCAAATCAATACCAAAAAGCTAGCAAAAAATAAGAAAAAATTGACATGGTCTCTAGTATGTGTGTTTGAATGTGTGCTTCTCTATGTGTATAAGTGTCTATACATGTGTCTTAGTTGCTTTCTTATTGCTGGGACAAAATACCGGACACCCACAAGGAAGAGAGGTTCAGTTTGTCTCACAGTGCAGAAGTGTCAGTCCATGTTCAGCAAGCTTAAACATGGAAAGGCCTGGTAGAAGTGCGTGCATGGAGGAAACCTGCTCCCCTTATGGCGACCATGAAGCAAACAGAGAAGTGCGGAGCCAGTAAAGGATATGCAGTCTTCCAGGCCACACCCCAGCAAACCTACCTCTCTGATGAGGCACCAGCTCCTAACAGCAAGTCAACTACAGAGACCCCATGGTCCAATCCTCTTCCAAAGCCCCGCTTATGAGCACACGAGTCTCTCGGTGACTTCTACATATAAACCATAACAACACGTGTGGTGAAGGTGAAGGGAGGGGGAGTGTTGCACCACAAGGAAGCAGCTAGCCCGATGGTATAATGAAAATAATGGCTTTTAATTCATATTCTTACCTTAAAACAATCCTTTCCCTTTATTTATAAAAAAATTATGCAGCAGCAGAACAGAAACTTGTTCTAGTGCTATAGATCAACAAGATGGCATCAGGGGAACATCTAAGTCATTATGGCTTAAATGAAGTAAGGTAGGCTCAGTGTATGAATGAAGTAAACGAGGCTCATGTTCTCATGTGTATGAAGAAGCTAAGAAGGTTGCTTTTAAGGAAGTAGAGAGTAGAATAATGAGGAGTGGAGGAGAGAAAAGCTGGGAGGAGGATGAGATACAGTGATTAGAGCTGGTTATCAAAATATAGTTAGATAGCAAGAAGTTAGAGTGCTCCACAGCATAGTAGGAGAACTAGATGTTACAACTTAATATATATTTTAGAATTACAAGAGAAGAGTCCATAGCTTCTGAACACTAGAAAATGATAAGTAATTAAGGAGATGAAAATAACCATTACCCCTACTTGATCATTATCTATTATATACATGCATTAAATTATCACATCATAAATATGTGCAATTATTTCATGTCAATGACAAAAATTTTTTAAATGACTGGGACTAACTCATAGAACTGTAAACACATAGATCCTTCATATTCAAACTGAAAAAAAGTCAAAGAAATCAGAAAAAAATGGAATATTAAGGGGAGACATCCTTATCTTATATCTGATCTTTGAGGGAAAGCTTTGCATTTCTCACCATTAACCATAATGTGAATTGTAGTTTTAGAATATGATTTTTTATTAACTGAGGACATTCCTCTCTAAGTTTGTGAGGAATGCTATCAATGGACACTGAATTTGTCAAATGATTTTACTGCATTTATTGAAATGATCAAGTGGTTTTTCTACTAGAGTATGTTGTGGGATAGATTATATTACCTAATTTTGAATGCTGAGCATATCTTGGTTATGTGTTGTATTTTGGCACTCAGAAGTTAATCTTCCACTATTTACCCTCTTCCCATACTTTGTAGCCTCTACTGTTCACTATTCTACTATTTATAATAAAATTAATTTCAAGGTTTTCTACAAAGCTACAGGAATAAAGATAGCATGGAATTGGAAAAAATAGCATACTAGACCAATGGGAGGCGAGCGCAGACTACATAGAACTACATTCAACTGATGCTGATAAGAAGCGGAACATTCTGATAGAACTAAGACAGACTTTCACCTGAGTGACTCTGCAACAATTGGACAATCACAAGCAAGAAAAATAATTTTAGACACAGATACTACTTTATTCACAAAATTTAGTTCAAAATGTATCTCAAATCTCAATGTAAAAGAGGAAGCTTTAAAACTCCTAAAATATAACATGGGAAAAAAGAGATAGATGATCTTGGGTATGATGGTGAGTTCATCCATAAAATACAAAAAATTCCATCACAGAAAGAAATGATTGATTAGCTGCATTTATGAAACTTAAAATTTTGATTCTGTGGAAAACCTGTAAAATAATAAGGGAAGCCAATCAGAGAAAATATTTGTAAAAGATACATATCATAAGGGCTAGGGGTGTGGCTCAGGGGTATTGTGCTTGCCTAGAATGTGTGAGACCCTAAGTTCCATCCCTAGCATGAAAACAAGCAAACACAAGTATTTCATGTATTTTAAATATACAAATAACTCTTAAACTCAACAATAAAGTAATATACAACCTAATAAAATTAGGGAAACAACTTGAAAGGTAGATATGCAGATGACAAGTAAAAGTATGTTAAACATCAAATGATATAATTTGCATCTTAAAAAGAAATAAAATGATTTATCATGCCTATTAAACTAAATTACTGACAACAGTAAATGCTAATAATGATGTGGAAAAACAGGAACACTAATTTGTTTCTGCAAAGACTAATATTGTGAAGCCATTTGGAATGCATTTTGGTAGTTTTTTTTTTTTTACAAAACTATGTATATTCTTACTATATGATTCAGCCTGTAGTAATCACATAGGATTCTCACCCCTCCAGTTTAAAACTTATGCCCACAGAAAAACCTGATAATGAATAAAAAAACCTTTGTTCATAATTTCCAAAACTTGTAAGCAATGAATATGTTTTTCAACAGGTGAATGATTTCATAAGTGCTAGATATATACAATAAGGCAATGCACAGTGCTTCCAGAAACTGAGCTATCAAACTATGAAAAGAAATGGAGGAATGTTAAATAGATATTATTGAGTGAAAGGAGCCCATCTAAAAAGTGACCTACTGTAGGATTCCAATTGTATGACATTCTGCAAAGGACAAAACTATGGAGATAAAAAGACTAGTGGCTGCAAGGTGCTAGGAGAGAGGGAAAGACAAATACACAGAACACAGACAATTATTAAGACAGTGAAACTATTCTCTATTAACTTACATTGGCAGGTTCATGCCATTAAACATGTGTCAAAATCCATAGAATATACAACACTGAGAGTGAACCCTAAATAAATTGTGGGTACGGAGTGATGGTGTGTCAAGGTAGGGTCATTAGTTACAATACAGCACTGTGGGACAGGGCATTGTAATTAAGAGGTGGGGGGGGCTTATTTCAGGACTCTCTGTACTTTCTGCTCTACTTGCTGTGTGCATATTGTTGCTTCAAAAAATTCTATTAGATAATCTTTATTTTAAGATGTAAAAAAAACCAAGATGTAAGAACTCTGGTGTATTGAAAAAATACTTTCTGTACCAATATTTAAAAAATGTACCAAAACAACAAATACATGTATATAATTAGACAAGACATCTATTAGAAAAAATATTTGAGAAAGACGCATTTCATTAGCATATATAGATATATGTGTGTGTCTGTTTAGATATATATGTAGGTATGTAAATTTATATATATTCACTTATGTCTTAAAGAAAAGAGTAAAATAAAGCATTTAAAATAAGTGATTTGGGGCTGGGGATTTAGCTCAGTGGTTCCACTGTCTGCCTCGCAAGCGCAAGATCCCAAGTTCAATTCCCATTACCAAAAAGAAACAAACAAATAAATAAATAAAATAAATAAAATAAGTGATTTGCATCTTCATGGGTATCTAAGGTGAAAGAGCAGGAACTTGATAACCTCTGTCATCTGAAAGAGCTTAGAACATCTAGAACACGATCTGGGAAACAGCATTGGAGACAAGAGCAGCAAAGGTGAACCAACATTTGGCTCATTTCCTGCCTGGGGAAAGTTTCCAGCCAGAGAGGCAGCACAGGACCCCAGGTGGACTTCAAGGCCTCTGAAGTGAGGAGATGCCAACTAAAACATTCTTCTTTCATACAGAACTTCATCTGCCCTCCACTCTGTCATTTGCTAAATATTTCTTTTTTATCAGAGGGCTTGACTTTTATAGATTTAATATGAATACACATTGAGTTAGGGATCAGCAACTGCTGCAAAATTTAGATTTTTACAAATACTAAGATTGGAAACTATTTAAAAGTAATTTTTATCAGACATATCCACTTTTTTTAGTTTCACTGTGAAAATACATAGATTTAGGGATCTCAAAGTCTGATACAATGTTCAGCAGAGCTCTGATTTGATAAGATGGGAAATTAGTTAAAAAAATTAGCAGAAATTAAAGGCCAAGAATATATTTTAATTTTATATTTTAATTTATTTCATCCACAACATTATTAGCTGGTATTGCCTGAAATAAGTTATTATAATTAAGATTATTTTGTTGAAAATACATAGAAAATACATGGCTAGTCATGTTGAAGTTTGTGAGTTAAATAATTAAAATTTCAATGTTGGGCAAAACAAACCCAATAGGGTGAATCAGTACACCAGACGTTCCTGCCATCTAGTGGTATAGCACCTTAACTTTAAGTATTTTAAAATTTCGGTATTAACAATTTGAAAACTATTTTTAATGCAGAAAATGAAAATTTGTCCTATAAAACTGTTTCAATTGCACAGAATAATATATATATATATAAATTCATTCACCTATATCATATATGCATGTGAGCATTTTTACCTGACCTTGTAATAAAAGACATTGATTCTTTATTCAGTGCTTTCAATTTTTTTATTTAATCCTCTAACACCATTTAAAATTTTGTTCTAATAACACTTGATCATTTTTAAATTGTATTTTTTTGGTACCAGGAATCGAATTCAGGACCTTGTACTTGCCAGGCAGGCATGGCACCACTGAGCTAAATCCCCAGGCCCAATTTTTTAAATATGCTTTATGACTTTATTTTCCATTTCATTTTCTTGTCTTCTTAATTTCTTTTAACTTCTTTTACAATGTTATTTTTCCTCACGTGATGTATACTTGTTATCTAATTGTTCTAATTTTTTTCCAGCAAATCACCTACACAAGTATGCTCTATATAGCTCTTCCAGTATATTGTAAAATTTTTATAGGATTTTTTTTTTCTTTTTTTTGGTACCGGGGATTGAACTTGGGTCCTTGCAATAGGATCTTATTTTTGAAGAAGCTTTAACTTCATTCATTGTTTTCATAAAAGTGCACTTGCAAAGAGGCTAGGAAAACTGTGTAGTGGCTCTAAGTGGCCTGGGTTTCTAAAATCTGCTTCAGAAGAGACCCAGGACTTTAGGAACCAAATAATATTTCTCAATTGGTGAATCAAAGGGTCTCAAATGAAAAATGAATGAGAAAGTTCCTCTAGAGAATAGAACCAGTCTACCCCAGCAATTTCTCCCACTGCCGGGACAGGGAGTTCATGAAGTTCTGATTAAATGTGATTTCTTTCACAATTCTAATGAAACGATGGGGTTTGTTACTTCACTGTTTTTTATCATGGTTTCACTCACTTTTCCATTGGTGTATATTGGGTGTATATGGAGTAGGGGAATAGGGAGGCTGAGAAACATGAGTGTATTTTTACTTTGCTGGACTGTTTAGCTCTCCTATAGTTTTACATAGTAATGTTAGATATATCACCAGGATGTACCTAAATATGAATAAGATGCAATAACTGGACAAGTTATCTGTTTGCACCTTTTGGAGAAGGGATATTTTCTTGTAAGAAGAGTGCCTGGATACTTGGATGGCCAGAGTGACAGTTTGTGCAGTGGCTGTACATGATCTGGGTTTTCAACATCTGCTTCAGAACTTGCCATGGACT
Organism: Heterocephalus glaber; assembly: GCF_000247695.1. The sequence continues at coordinate 99,330 of NW_004625025.1, forward strand.
TAGGAAGAAGAACAGAATATCGGCTCTCCCAGAGATGAAAATCTAGCCATGCCAGTGTCACAAACAGCAGGACCAAGATCATCGGTGATGTTATAACATCAGTAAAATTCTCCCTATATGTTACAACAGTAAAATCTTCCCAGGACATTATTTCCCTCCTACTTGCTTTTAGAAATAGATTGTATTGATTTTTAGTTGGAACAAGATATCCAGCTAGAGTTACTATTCTCAAACCTTTCTTCTGGAGTAGACAGCATCTCACAACTAATCACCAATACAGTAAGTGAATGTAATTTTTAAAGTCTTGAGGTCATGTATTTAATATAAAACTAATTGCTTTTCATTAGCTCTCTACCTCAGGTTGGCAATCCAGCAGCAAAATCTCATTTGGACAAAGGATGATCACCTTATTTAACAGTAGTAGATTTGTGTTACTGCTTTGTTTTTCTATAGGATCTCATGGAGAAAAGCCTACATTTTTGCCCCCAACTTTTATGTAAGAGAGTAAAAACAAAAAGGTTGTTTCAACTACAGGAGTTTTGCTAGTCGTTTTTTAAATTTGTTTTTACAATTATATCTTAACTCTTACTTATTCCTCAAGATTATTATGGCACTTTAATATCTGGGATTGTGATACCTCATGATTTGCTATTGTTACTCAAAACTGCTTTTGCTACTCTAGGTCTTTTCTGGTTCCATATGATTTTTTGTTTCCTCTAGATCTATGAGGAATGCTGTTGGTATTTTGACTGGGATTGCTTAAAATCGAGATATCAGTTTTGGGAGTATAGCCATTTTGACTGTATTAGTTCTGCCTACGCAGGAACAAGGCTTTTCATTTTCTGATGTCCTTATCCATCTCCTTTTTCAGTGATATGATTTTCATTATAGAGGTCTTTCACTTCTTTTGTTAGGTTAATCCTAGATATTTAATTTTTCTTGGTGCTATTGTGAATGGTATTGTTTTCCTAATTTATTTCTCATGGAGTTTTTAGTGTGCAGAAACACTTGATTTTTGTGTGTTGATTTTGCATCCTGCTACCTTGCTGAGTTTGATGATTAATTCTAGAAGTCTTTGGGTCTTGGAAATAAAAAAACTCCAAAAGACAGAAAAGAAATAAAAAGTAAAGGTCTATAATCTAAAGATGCACCTTGATATCTTAGAAAAACACATGGCAAAACAGTAGGAATGAAGAAATTGAGGAAGAAAGAGCACAGAAATTGAGGAAGTGAAATATTTCAAACAATAACACTATACACAGGTTAGCCAATGCAATTTAAAGTATACCTTTTATTTTGTATTTTATTCTATTTTTCCCCATTTTCACCTATCACTCTAACATATTTTACATAAATATTTTTATAAAATTTGTTACATAAATTTTGAATAAATTTACTATTTTAATTTTTAAAACATTATTTAAAATACACAAAGAATACATGCAAATCTGCCAAAATTAAATTCCTATGTTATCAAAATCACATATGAGTAATTTATTTAGGACCTTTGCATCGTTTTCCACAGATTGTTTATTGGCAATTAGTTGAGATACACATTAAAGAGAACCAAATCATGGCATGAGAATTAAGAAATTTAAGGTTGAAAAAAGAAATTTAATGTTAATGCAACAGGATTACTAAGACAGTAAAAACATAAAATATATTATTTTAAAAAAAACACCATCATTTTAAATTAGTGCTAGAAAAGGATTGATGTTTTGCTCAGATTAGGTTTTTATTTTCCCTAGACTCCAAATTATGGAAACAGTCACATGGAACAAGAAAAATGCTCTAAAAATTGTATTTTTAAAAGGGTATTTACAAAGGGAACAACAAAAATCTTAATGAAAGAGACTGGACTATATATAGATTACTGGTTAAGATGGTATGTGCCATATTTCTCCAAAGTGACTATTATTTTTTCTTCCCATGCTCTAGTTTTGAAAGTGAGTCACTAAATTCAGTGCAGATTCAAAAGCTGAGGTGGGAGGAGTGCTGAGCTTCAATTCTTGAGGGAAAAGTATGTATATATATTATTTTGAATTCTTTCTTAAGGAAGCTTTAAGGGAAGGTGTGATCATACTGTACTGTGGAATTTATGCAGGTGAATAACCAAAAGTCTTCACTGACTTTTACATGATGAAAGTCAGGGTTAATTTGGGAATAACAGTTGCAAGTTAATTGCAAGGTTGAAATCCAGATGAGTGGGAGGAAAGTGTGTGGCAAAGAGGAATTAAAGACAGCACATACGGGCACTTCATTGGAGATGCTTATCTAGGTGGAGCTACAAAAAAAAGTACAGCCCGAGATCCATGTGACAATGTGACAATAAACTGTTTTTATTTTAGTAACATTGTGTTGTGGTAACATCATTCTCAATTTTAGCCCAATGTTTTAGAGGCTTTAATCATTGGAAAATGAAGCTTTTAGAATCATCATCTTTATTAAATTCATTTAATTTAAATCATAAAAGTATCATAACTCAAAGTTGTTATGACAGATTTTTTTTTTTACTTTTTAATTCTTTTCATAAAAGTGATTTCTGTAAAACAAGAAGCAGATCCAGAAAAAAGATTCTTTATTATTTGGAGTCAAATATGTAACCACTATTCTTATAATTTCCCTAGTAGTACAGGTCAAATCTAAGTAGGTGATGTGGCCCTTCTTCACACAGCCCCGCTCATGTGTACTGGCAGTTAATAAATTTTGCCTTCACAATAGCAGGAGGCCTGGCAATTGTTCTTGACCATTGGATGACTACAGGTTACTTTATTTTTCAAATCTTCACAGTTGGAATATCTATTTTCATAATCACAACCATTGGCTGAAATAAAAATAGAACAGTCACTTCATTATCACTGTTCTCCATAGCAGACCCAGGAACAATAAATTCAGTAAAAATGGGGAGGAGACTGAGCACACAGGTTGATATTACACTGCGATGACAATTTCAAGTCTTGAGGAACATGCAAGTTCCCTTAAACTCACTGTGTGATCTAGTGATTCTTTTTAAACTTGAGGTTTTTGAAATATTTCTAACATACATTGTCTTACTTTCATCTCTAAAAAATTTGAATAAAATTAAGGGAATCTCTCTAGACCTGCACTCAGTAAAATTAGTAGGGATAAGCTGTGTGCTCCTCTCAGTTGAAAATTTATATTAAAATGTTATGTCTTCAGCAGCACCAGTTACATTCTAAGTGACAATGTGTCAAGGGGTTACTCTACAGGACAGTGAAAACACTACTCATTTTCATTATTGCAGAGAGCTTTATTGGATACTGTTCTAGAATCTAGACTCTAATCTTTCTAGGGATTCTCATAAATGATTTATGGGAAGACAAAGATGTAGAAATGTAAAAGGTGGAGACAACTATCAATATGATTATTTGATATTTCTACTTCAGTGTGTCTCAGTGGCCACAAAGTGAACAAATCTCAAACTAAATTTATCATACTATCTACAAAGCTTGATGTTTCTTTGAAATCCAACCTTACAACCCTGGTTTGGTCCTGGGAATTGAACTCAGGGACTTGCACTTGCCAGGCTGGCACTGTATCGCTGAGCTACATCTTGGCCTCCTACAACCCTCTTTTGAAGTCACACAGTATCAGAGAAATGGCACTCCTAATTACTGGATAATTCAAGTCAGGAATAAGGAATCAACAGAAGCTTATATTCTCGAACATTTGTTTTCTGAGATGGGGCTCCGGATGTTGCCCAGGCTGGTCTTGCACTCTATACTCAGATGATTCTGTTCCTTCGTCCTCTCAGTAGCTGGGGCCATAAGTGTGCACCACCATGCCCAGCTCTCTGTCCTTTTTTCAGCACGCAGAAATGCAGTGGTACCTCTGTTCATGAACTCTTTCTTTCCTTGATTCTGATCACAAATCGAGTTTGAGGAGAAATGAATCAAATTCACTGGATAGGTTCAATAATGACCTTATGGGGAAATCTGATTCGGTTCTCTTCCAGTTCGATTTGCAACCAGAATCATGGAGAGAATTGAGTTTATGAATTAAGGTACCAATTATAGTAACAAAACTTTTTTCTTTTGTCTTATGTTTATCTTTCTTTTCATTCTTTTTGGACTAATGTAGTAAAGATATCCAATTTTTTTAAGTCCATGTCTCCTAGCTGGATTTCATATAATTGTTTCTTCCTACTATTGTTACAAAACACAATTCTGACCTGGCTACTTCTATTTAAAATCATTCAATTGGCTATTCAATACTAATAAGAGAGATTCTAAACTCCTTAGGAAAGGCATTCCTCAAAGTTGTGAATTCTTGTCCTTTTCTTCTTTAATGTATAGCTTTGATATTATTTTTATACTGTATTTATTCATTCATGTTAGTACTACAAAATAATGAGGTTGGGTGTGGGAATTGGTATATGCATGTAACATATTTTGATCATTTAAAATCCCATTATCCCCTCACCCTTTCCTCTCCCCTACCTCTAACCCCTTTCCATATCTTCAAAAGTATAATCTAGTTTCCTGTCATCTCACACATCCCTAATTAATTAACTAATTAATTAGGGATCTTATATAAGAGAAAACATTGCCCAGGCTGGTCTTTTTAACTGTTTAACTTACTAGGTCTGATTTATTTTATTTAACTTGATGGTCTCCAGTTCCTTGTACTTTCTTGCAAATGACATGATTTCATTCTTCATGCCTGAATAATAATCTATCATGTATTATATCTAATTTTCTTTATTCATCCAGCCATTTATGGGCATCTCATCTATTGCCACAATGGAGCTATTGTGAACTGCTCTGACATAAACATGAGTATGTATGTATCACAACAGTATGCTGTCTTTTATTCTTTTGGAAACATACCCAAAAGAGGTATAATTGAATCAAATGGTATTATATTTTTAGTGTTTTGATGAGTGTCTATACTGATTTTTATAGTGGTTGTACTAGTTTGCATCTCCAACAACAGTATAGGATGGTTTCTGTTTCCTCATATCCTCACCATATTTCATAGTTTTTTATATTCTTGATGATATCATTAATATTCTGAATTATATTTGTTCAATTCAGTCAAAAAAGCATGCTGCAGTTCAGTCAGGGGAATGCTTTTGAAGAGTCAAAATTGCCATGAATAAGTCAAGTAATTTGTTCATAATGATTTTAATAACATATTCCAATTACGCACAAATACTCTTGCAGTTCTATTCACAACACTGGAAATGAGATAATATATGTTATTTATTTTGCTCACTCTCTTTGATAAAATATTTCTGAGGCTTTTGTGAACTTAGGTATGAATTTGATATTTGGCTTTTAAAATTTTACATAAACTTACTAGCAATCAGAAATGCTTGTGGTTATTAAAGCTGATGATTGTAGGTACACCATGGTGGAGGGGAGTAATTTATTGTGAGAAACTCATTGGTCTATGAAGAATTGAAACATGTGATGTGTCTCTCTGGACTGAGCCATATTTTATAATTTCTAACTCTTACAGTTTTGTTTTCTGTTTTAGAAATGCCAGCTTTGGTATAATAACAATGTTCTTGATTATAGGAAACTTAGCATTTAATTACTATGAATTATTTCCCGAGAATCATTTTTATAGATTTTATTTGTAAAGGGCTCAGTGTCAAAACAGTATAAATGGATTGTGGGTGTTTGTATTACATTTAGTAACAACTTTTCATTACAAATAGTGCATATGTAAGGAAGAGTGTAAAAATTGTACTTAAAAAGGCTATGAAAAGTAGTATTAGTTTTTTCCATGAAGATGTCCTCAAATTTGCTTACATTCAGAAGACTTCCTAACTCTTAAAAAGTGTATCATGTTATTTTATGAACTAGCAGGTTAATCCATCAAACTTACTGCATAGTCTGTCCTCACAGTGATCAGGGCAACTGGCACAATGGGGTCCTTGCTTGTAAGGGGCATATCGTCTTGCCACATAATTACCACTGAAATTTGAAAGGCAAAATACCAAAAATTATTTTAAAATTTTCTGCTCCATATATACTCATCAGCAAATGTGTGTATATGTATATATATTTAAACATTTCAAATAATTATAAGCCTAACATACTCCAAATAATGCTGTTTAAACTTGTATAGTACATCCTTATCATTAGTATATGTTGGTCATTATCATCTGAATATAGAAAGGAATCAAATTCTTGATTGCAACAATGGGACAAAGGCCAAGGCAATGTGGCTATAGTCTCTCACACAGACTGAGAAAAAATAAAACTGTGAAATAGGTGTAAAAGCATTCTAGAAGTTTTTATCTTTGCTTTCTTCTTTTTTTTTCCCCCACTCTGACTCTCACCTCAGAAGCCAGGCCCCAGAAGTACTCATCTTTTCACCAGGAACTTAAATCATCCTCTTAGAGTCTTTTCAATTCCTTCTTCAGAACACTAATAAGACCTAGCTGAAAATTCATTTCAAAGTTCTCACTTTTAAAATTGGATCTCCACATCATCTAGTTTATCTAGACTTAAAGTGAATCATGTAAGAAGCTTCATTTGTTGAGACCCTCTGCATTCAGTGGTAAAAAAAAATTCATGTATGAGAAGGAAATTAAAATCAACAGGTAGATTGTTAAAATAGCTTCATTACATTTGGTATCGTTGACAGTAATCTCTGAAGTGTATACTCACGCAGGACAGTAATGGCAAACCATGTAGTATTTGAAAACTGGGTTCCTAGGACAGTGAGCAATTCCACATCCCACACGGGAAGAGGAGTACCAAACCACCTACAAGCCAACAAGGGAATATATGAGAGTGTAATGGAGGAAAAAGAAAAATACAAAAACAATGTTGCAAGGTACTTTGTTTCCATGGCTTTTTATATGTGGTTAAATTATTGAATGGAATGAACAAAATTAAAAATATTACATTTCTCTGTGCATTCACTCCTTTATACTTTTAAATTATCAGAAAAATACAGACTATTTTTTCCTTACAAAAGACCTGCAGCCTATCGAAAAATAATAGCTCAAATACTCAACAAATACCAAGACTACTATACATCCTCACAAGCTCCTCCCTCACATTCCACTTTGGAATCAGACAACATTTGGACACACTTTCCTTTTAGTTTATTTAAGACCAAGGGTATTTTATTCATTTTTTCTTACCTGAGTATAGTGTCCAATTACTGCATCGGGTGTCTTTGGCCCTACATTGAAGATAAAATTTCTTCTCTCATCATACCACCCTTGGATTGCAGATGACCATGAAAAGGGAGCACTTGACATAAAGAGGTTCTCACCACAGCCTACATCTAAGAGGGAACAGATCATTCATGAGGAAAGTAATAAGGAACACAATGGAACATGCACACATGCACAAACAAGGCAGAGTCCCTGGTCTTTAAACACAGTACCCAGAGCTGCTGCTGTTGGGTAATCCATAAGGAAATTGCCTTAGATCCTTATCAGCTGTAAAATCAACACCAGCCAGTCTTGATCAGTGTATGTAGTATGGCCTCAACATGCAGAGCTGTGAGTAGATAAAGAAATCTTTCTCTAAGGACTCCTAGGATTTCTCTAAGGATCTCCTAGGACTCATTCATGCACACATTAAATTCTCCATATATATCTTAAATGCATCATATGTGCTCAGCTTTTTGTAGGAAACTTACTAACTCCCTCTAATTTCTCTCCTGTTCTAACCCATACTCACTAGAAATTTTCATATATAAAAATTTGAATATTAAAGATTATTGTTTTGTATAATCTATAAAAAAATCTTACAATCATTCTTTAAAATAAGCATGAAACAAGCAATACCAGGAGAGTATTTTTAAAGCTTATGGTTGTCTCCTTAATCAACCAATCAGAACAGCACAGGCCAAAAATCCTGCTCCAAAAATTAGGAAAAAGTATCTTGCATCCCTACAATGTACTAATATTTTTCAAGCTCTGCTAATGATATTTATATTTGGATGTCAATTGTAATGTCTATATGTTGCTTAAAGAGAGAATAAACTATTCTTGGACAGTTTCTTTTAAAAGGAAAGCAAGAAGCTAAGATTTTCATAGTAGACTGGGATTTTAAAGACCAATTTTTATGTCTTCTTCTGAATATAGAACACTCATCTTCATAAATTGTAACAATTATTTTATTATAAATATCAATAACAATGAAGACCTGTCTTCAAAACAGGTCAGTTAATTTCAAACTAGGTTTGAATTATGGGATTTTGAAAATTCAATACATGTTTTATTTCATAGTTCATTTATAGGATATTTTATTACTGTTTTCATATTCTTTGAGGTTACTGTTGTTTAGTATAATGTGCATTGTAGATAACCAGAACACACACAATTTTCTGTCATCAAAAATTTAAAAAGAAATAAAAGTAGGTTAATGTTAATACTAACTATATTTGAGAAAAATCAGGAATAATATTGTTTATAATTTCAAAATTAATTTTCAAAATTTAAACAGGCTACATAATAATATGAAATGGTTATTGGATTAGAAGTCAGAAACTCTAGTGTTATTTTAAATTTTTTATATGTGACCTAAATTACCAATCATTTTTCTGCAGATAGATGGTTTTCTAATCTTTAAAGTAGAGAAAGAGATGATTAATCTGCTTTACTCATGAGCTGGTTGACACATACAAAGGCGATACTCTGTGAGACAGATTTTCAAAACAGAAAACAATAAACACAAGGTAGTGATTCTCAGTTACTGTATCTACATTCAGAGATACCTAATTTGAAAAAGGCAGGCTTAGAAGCAGTATTTATTTATAAAATTTTAATATTTGTTGATTTACGCACTGAGTTTTCGGTCTTCTTTCCTACTGTGACGGTACTGGCACTGGTCTGCCCAGGCTTGGGCCTTCTTTGCAGCTGCCCTACTCCATTCCTAGGAGAGGGAAAGAAAAAAGAGATGTTCACTCAATGGTTGAAAAGTCAAAGACACATAATATATAGTCAGATTGGTAGGCTTGTTGATATCTCTATAAAATTTCTGCAATGGAAAGTTAAAAATTCCATCGTTTCTCTTATATGAGAAATACAAAATATAACTAGTTTTAATAGCAAAATAAAGATAGATGATAAGAAGCAGGGAAGTAAGCTTTGTTGCAATGGGAAGGGATCTAGGGAGAGGGGAAAACTGGATAGAGAAGAGGGGAAGGGGTGCAAAGGACTAAGATTCAGTACCAATTCCCCACCAACAATATATTTATTATGTATCACACACATGATAATAAACAATAAATAAAATAAAGTTTCTGCAAAGGCACTTTTAAATTTTTAAAATCCAAAGTACAGATATATATTTTAGTGTGCCCTTTTCTGCTACCTAAGTAACTGAAAAATCTAAGATAGCTACGGTCTGATTATCATAATGGCACAGCAGGCACAACTAATGACTTGTAGTAATTGTCTTACTCTAAATATTATTATTATTACCAGTTCATTCCTCCATCCAGTAAATTTGGAATACATGTGGTAATTGGTACTGTTAAGTACACTTAACAGCACTGACCTACAGGAAGAGTCCTCCTGGCCCTAGATCAGGAGAGACAAGAGAATGAGCAGAAAAACCCAATGACCTTTCACTGGATGCCTTAGGATATCCTAGTTCTATTGTCATAACTTAAAACAGTCCCATAAACTTGACAGGTTATTTAAGTGTTGTCAAGAAATTTGGCCCTGACCATAAAACAAGTGAAATGCCAAAATCAAGGCAGGACTTCTTAGGTAAAAATTTAGAGATGTCACTTGCCAGCTGCCTGCTCTTACCACAGCTCAAGGTGGCTCAAGTCACTTTCCCTACATTCCAACCTCTTACCATCTTTAGCATGTCACTGGCACTTGGAGAGACTGCTCTCCTGAGTTCATTGTGTTTATTTACAATCTCCTTTTGGACTTCTGGTAGGGTGGTCGACAATGCAGCAAACACTCGTTTCTAAAGAGAAATAAAATCAGGATTTACTTTTAGTATATTTGAAAATTACATACATGCTTGAATAAGTCTTTGATCTCTCAAGAAAACAAGGATCTAATTTTGGGGGTTTTTTTGTTTTGGTACCGGGGATCAAACTTGGGACTTTGCACTTGTAAGGCAGGCAGTGGCACCACTGAGCCAATCCCTGGACCAATCTAATTTTTATAATAGTATTTATTTCAAGCCAATATTGGGTGTTGAGCATTGCTAAAGCTACTAAGGCAAAGCAATGACTTTTAAATAAAAAAGTAGAATGAAGCCTTGACAATGGGCATGTAATCTATGGCAGGATAAATTTATATCTTCTCTTAGACCACAAATGCCAATTTTGGTTTTTAGAGAAGTCTTACCATAGTAATTTTTCTAGATGTACTATATGAATGATAACATCTTATGATGACAAAGGTACATGATGGGAACAACTAAAGACTTCACATTCAATTAGGCTGCAATGAGGGATTGCCATGGTGCAAACACATACTTTACTGTAGATTTTAGGGGGATCATGCTTCTCACTAGGCCTCTGATGTCTAGAAAAAGAATGCTTACTCCAAGTGCATGTGGATTGTCCATAGTCTAGTAAAAGAGTTTTATGTAATAGCACATTTTATGGAATAATTCAAAGAATAGATTTCCATTTTTTAAAAATCTTGAAATTAATTTCAAGGGAAGAAGTCAATTAATTAATGGGCTATTGCTGACTTTAACTTCTTAATAAGACAAAGCTAACTGAGGAGGTTTTAATTCAGATGGTAATATTTGAGCTTATATTTTTTGCATGTGTGGATCTGGAGAGTGGAATGGGGTTATGTGAATTGTTGGCATCAGAGATCAGAGCAATTTGCTGACCTAAATTTACATTAAAATGTCCTGTTTTATAGGGAAGAGAACAATTTTAAAGTATAAGTGTAAACTGGCAAGACCCTTATAGAATTTGTCTTAGACATTGTGATAATTTATCCACACTTCCCACTATACTGAATCCCCCCAAGACTTCAAACACGGTACTCATACATCTGACCACATTATGTTGCCATTATCTAATGTATGTCCATTTCTTCTTCCTGTTTTATATTCCTAAGGACAAGGACCATTAATGAATATCTGGTACCAGGAGACCCAGCAAAGCAACTGACTGCTTATGTAGAAAGGATGAATATATACAGTGTCAATAGTGACTAACCTCTGAATTTTACTATAGTCATAAAATAGCGTATATAGATATTTCCTACTGAGCTCACAAACCCACTTAAAATAGTTTTTTTCAAAACACAGATAAATTGATTTCTGAGAGAAAAGTAATTATTCTCTACTTCTTGTATTTGTTTTTTAGATAAAAATTCTATCTTAGAGTTTATATTGGATAGGTAACATGAATAAATAATCACAATCCTACATAGCAAGACTGCTTGATGGGATGCTATGTAATAGAGAAGGAGGGATTAATTTGAGGTGTTCAAGGTGAAGAAAGACTTCACAAAACATGATTATGAATTTCTCTGGTATTCAATTTTTAATTAATTTATAAATAAAACCATGAGAAGTCCAGAGTGGTAATTGATAAAAAGCAAGGGCCATAAAATACAATCTTTGAGAAAGTAATTGGAAAGGAAGTAAATTATGCAAATGAAACCCTAGTTGAGGAATAAATAGTCTACAGGTTGATAATGTGATATAACACAATGACCGTTTTTCTCTGTGACAAATGATGTTTTAACCAAGTGCTGGAACCTAGCTAGTATATGTCCAGATCTAAAGCAGGGTGAGATAACCAGGAGTAATGCCCTAAGTTTCTAAATTTTGGGAGCCCTCAGGACAGATGATCACCTTCCTTGGGCACTGCATCCACTGTCATTAAAGAGGATGATTTACCCTATTCCTGGAATTATTTGAGAAAACTGCATTTTAGAAATACTTGGAGTATGGGAAAAACCCATTTAATAATTTTACCTTATAAACAAATATAATTATTCTCACATAATATCTGTAAAAATTAGATAAAGATGTATGTAAAGAAGATATACTAATTTGAGATTATAGATAAACATATTAGTTTTTTGTGGGGATCATGTTTAAATGTATTAAATAAAGCCAATCAAATATGCTCCTGGGACAAAAGGAGTGTTGTTAGCTTTAAACCCATAGGCTTATGTTGTCCCATCAAAACACAGTTCAAGTACCACATGTGTTTTCAAATTTATAGTGGCCATTTAAAAAGGGATAACCAGGTAAATGCAATAATATGTCTTATTTAACAAATACATCTAAAACAGTGTTTTATTGTCATCAACATTAAACTTATTATGAGATACTTTACCTCCTTTTTGGGGGAGACTACCTTTGAAACTTTTGTGTACTTTATGTTATGCCCACCTTGATTTAGATAACCATGTACCCAGTGGTCAATACTCCCACATGGCTAGGGGAAACCGTGTTGGTCAACACAGCTGTGCACTTGTGTCAACTTGCCAGAGCTACCAATGAGTACTTTGTGATACACCAGACACTCCACCCCTTTTCATTTTTGAAGACTGATCTAGTAACCTGCTCTCTCTCTCATGGTTTCCTCAGTTGTTTGAAAAGATATTCAACCTTAACCTTACCTCATTCCCTTTTACAGGGAAAGATGGAAGCAGCATAGCAACCAGGAACAGGATCACTGAGAATAATGCCATTGCTGGGAAAACAAAACAGGGAATGAAGACCTGCATTAAAATGTTTGGTACATAGAGATGGAGGGATAAGGAGCTCCATTATCCAAATTCATTAGTAGTGTGACAAGAGAAGAGTGGCCAAAGGAACAGCATAATGATGGTGGGCTGGGCTGAAGAAGGACACTTTCATCAGGGGCAATAAAGAACAAATGGAGGTACTTGAGAGAAGTCTTGAAACACATTTATTGAAGCTAAGGACCTTTTCCTCCCAGTGCCACACTCCAATTGTGCAGCTGCTCTCTTTTGGTCAATAGTAAGAGAGCTGTTAAGGTGTGTATCTAGATGTTCCCCAAGAGCCTTATGCATGCATGGGCAGGGCTTCTGAAAGGTGACTGGTTTATGGGAGGACCACCACTGACCTGTCCTTAAGGAGTAGGGTCTGGTGAGAAGAGGAAGGTCTCTGGGATGTGGCCTGGAAGGTTCTTCTCCCTCCTCAGCCTCTCCCTTAGCTCCCTGCTTCCTGTCTGCCCTGTGTGTGCCATGTCATCCTGCCTTGGAGCCTGGAGGCTATGGGCTGATTCATTAGCTAAAACAAACGTTTCTTCTCTTAAGCTGTGGGTGTCAGGCATTTTGTCTCAGCAAAGAGAAAGTGACTAATACAAGCTCCCAAACATTGCATTACAGGAACTAGTGTGATTAGCCTGTGCTGTTACTTTAGCCCTGTGAACAGCACGTGAAGTTAGGACTTCTTTAAATTAGAAGTTAGAAAATAATATTTTCATATGATTATTTATTTTCATCCCCTATACCTCCCTTTCTCCCCATTCCTTCCAACATTTGGTCCCCTGGCATTTGCAGAACACCATCAGGTTTTTCTCTACAATTCTTTTTTTCCATTCCCTTTCCCTCCCCTCTTCCCCTAATTCCATCTCTTAGTCCTCCATCCATTTGAAAAAGATCTGTGCTCTTCCTATTTATTTACCTTTTATTTTTCTCTGTCTCTCTAATATATCTAGTATATATACTATACAATGTAATAGATACAGTAGATATACATACTGTATAGTGTATAGTATACAGTATGTATATATACATACATAGAGTATATATAGAGAGCTTCTCACATAATAGAAACCATGTGATATTTAAGCTTGTGTACTACAAACATGCACCAATAAATAAATAATTTTTAGATGACATTTATTTTGTCAGTGCTGTGCTTTATTCTTTGATCAACACAGAACCCTAGAACATTCTTCTAACAAGGATCTGCTGTTCTTTCATACTTTTAAACCACTATGTTCAACTTTGCCCATGTTTCCAGGGTGTGACTCATTCTCTGTCAAGACTTTAACACCATGCCTCAAACTCCCAAAATCAAACAAACAAACAAACAAACAAAACAAAAACAAAAACAAAAAAGAAAAAAATACATTTTCCCTCTGGATCTTAGAAGAGATTGTAATAATTTGATGCCTCCCATTTAAAGTGTTACTATCACCATCTTTATTAATATCTTTAATATACTGGCATAATTTTGTTAAGTAATTCAATTCTTGTACTCCTAAGAAAATAGTAAGTTATACTAAAAAAGTTTGAGAATATTACCACTATATATATGGGGTGGGGGTGGTACTACCCTGTGGCTTAAATTTAGAGCCTTCAGGCTGATCTACATCTCCATCTCCTCTTGTATTTTGAAACAAGATCTTACTAAGTCACTAAGTTACCTCTGGTGGATTCAAAATCACTGTCTTCCTGTGTGAACCTTCCAGAATGCTGATAAATTTTTCATTATATCATTGAACGTAAGGACAAATACATTAGAAACTTATAACATGTTCAACAATGGTGGGATAAAATGCCCAAGTAAAACAGAATGATTCCTCTTATTTAAGTATTTCAGACAAACTCTTTTAATACACTTATGATACTTTTTTTTAGCAGAGAGGAATAGTTAAGTTTTAAAAAAAAAGCAGAACATCGAATTGTACAAGATAGTTCTTTAGCCTACTGTTATACATTGGATGCGAATGTCTCTACCATCCTCAAATTCATATGGTGACACCCAAGCCCTGATTTTGTAAGTATTTGGAGATGAGTCCTCCGAGAAAGTACTGATTTTCAATGAAACCATAAGGGAGGGACCCTAATTCAACAGAATTCGTATCCTAATAAAGACACCAGAATGTGCTCCCTTACACACACAACCACACACACACACACACACACACACACACGCAGGCAGAGACCATGGAAGAAAGCCCTCATTGGGAGATAATGAGGGCATTTTGATCTTGAACATGTAGCTTTCACAACTGAGAAAATAGGATTTTCTTGTTCAAGCCATTCAGTCAATCATATGTTGTTATGTTGACTGGCAAAACTAATGCACATTCTTCTCTTTAGTACTTGAAGCCCAGGTTGTTTCTGAGTGAGTTCCAAGGTCTGGGAGCCTTGGCAGGTTGAATCCTGGAGCAGCAGGTCTGTGTTCAGGCAGGTGGGTCAGAGCCAGGCACCGTGAGAGCTGGTGCTGCTGGGACTGTCCAGTGCCCAGGCTCAGGGCAGCTGTGCTTTTCCCCTTTGCTATGTGACAACAGCTCTATGAGAAAGAGAG